>JAUPTC010001668.1:0-22000 GCA_030762895.1 Sophora flavescens
GTATAAATAGGAGTCAGAGTCATAGTGAGGGGAGCCAGAGTTAGCCAGTTTTGGCTAGTCTTTGGTAGACAGTAGTAGTAGTTTATTGTCCTTTCTTTTCTTTTGTGTTTAAGTCTGTAATGGAGAACTAGTCTCCTTGATTAATCTACTGTGATTGGTTTCTATTACATTTGAGGTTCTGTATTTCCTGTTTAGTTTGCTATTCTCTTTTCAATGCAATACTATATGTTTCTGTTTGTTATTTCAAGAATGTATAGTGTTGTATTGATTCATTTCGGTGATGTTATGTTTCTATATATAATCGCGTTTGTTATTTCGCATGTGTTCATTCATGTTCGTTTGTTCATGAGGGCTTAACCCCGTTTGTTATTTCGGGAATAGGAACATGCATCCGTAGTAGTGATTGCGTTGTTAATTGTTGCTACAACCGGGAGGGGTTTAGAATCTGCTTAGGGCTTGGATTTATTTGAACCAATGATAGTGGGAAACCAAGAACAGTAGGTTAATCGTTCTTTAGCTTATTTGTTAGTCTCTTAAACTGCCTGTTTTTATTGCTTTGTTTTCTTTATTTTGTCTCAATTCAAAACACCCCATTTCTAAATTCTAATAATTTTTATTAATAACAACAACAACTAAACAGGATGTCCAAGTTACGAGGAGGACTCTTGTTGAAATTTTCGTAAAATACTAGCTTTTATTCATATACTTTAAATTAAATAGGCTTGCCATACTATGATAGTAAGACGTGTGACAATCAGCAGATTAGAGCGTGATAAAATTTTTATACCCAATTGTAGGATTTATATACTTATATAAATTATTTTAAAGCCACCCGAGCAAATTATCTTTTAATTTAAATTCCATGACGTGTTAACGAAGTAATGCCCCCATGAGGGAGGGGCGTTACAAGGTGGTCATCAGAGCTTTTAGTCTTTCGGGATCTTTGGGAATAGTCGCATAAGTTTTGTTGTGTGGTCTACTGGTGGGTCTTTTGATGAGCCTCTGTTTGACCGGTTTTATAACCAGTCAAGACCCTTCTTTGTGCTAATTTTTATGTCATTTTTACCCAAATTAGACTTGATTGTCCTAAGTAATATTTTGAGTTCGTAAATTGTTTTTAAGTTAATTTAGTTGATTTAGAGTGAATAAAGTATTTACTTTTATTTTCGCTTTTTTGAGGTTAATAAAATAAAATAAAATAAATTGGAGCCACTCAGCCTTGAAGGATCTCCCCACTAGTCATGCAAGACTGAAAAGTCAGACGATCACGGTTTCCGTGTTGAAGATCCACGGCCGTGGCAGTTTTGAAGTTAGGCGTTAGCCTCGCGAGAGAATCCCTTCGCTCGCGAACACTTGAAAGTCGAGCCATCACGGTTTGGGGCACGTTGAAGGTCACGGGCATTGCGATTGGGAGAATTTGAAGAGTTCGCCTCGCGAAGATATGCTCGCCCTGGCGAGAAGACAAAGAGTTGCGGACTTCAGCAAATTGCCTCGCGACGTTGCTTCGCCTGCGAGGACACGGATTCGAATGTGTATATAAACTGCTCTAGTGCATGATAAGTTAGCTAGTTTTTAGGGTTGTGGCTAGTCGGTTTTGGCTAAGTCTCGGTTAATAGTTAGTTAGTTTAGTCTTATTTTCTCTTCTTTTGTTTTGCTTTTGTAATGGAGAGCTAGTCTCCTAGATTAATCTCATGAGTGGTTTCTATTTAACACCGAGGTTCTGTATTCCATGATTAGTTGCTTTTCTCTTTTCAATGCCATCTTTGTATGTTTCCTGTTTGTTATTTCGATAATATATAGTGTGGTATTGTTTCATTTCAGTGATGCTATGTTCCTATATATAATCGTGTTTGTTATTTCGCGTGTGTTCATTCATGTTCGTTTGTTCATCAGAAGCTTAACCCGTTTGTTATTTCGGGAATAGGACCATACATGCGTAGTAGCGGTTTTCGTTTGTTAATTGTTGCTACAAGCGGAGGGATTAGTATCCGCAGGGATTTGCATGAACCAATGATAGTGGGAAAGCGGAAAATGAGAGTTAATCGTCTTTTTGTTTATTTGTTATTCTCTTTAACTACTTGGTTTTCATTATTTTGTTTTCTTAATTTAGTTTCAAATCTTAAAACCCCGGTTCTAACTTTTTCTAACTTTTACTGTTAATAATAAAACACTAAAGAGTCCTTGAGAGACGATCCGAGTTATTCGCACTATACTGCATTATTTTATAATCGCTTCGTTCTTTTTTGGCGCGTGGCGACAGCGCGGTCACTCTTGTTTGAATTGTTTCTTGTTGAATGTGTGTTGGCTACAAGTATATGTTTCTTGATGGTTTTCCAAGGGCTTTATGTCAGAGACCTTAGATCTTGAATGTTACTTGGGTTTGGATATGACATTCGATTATTCTTTGCGAATCGTGTGGGACATTCGAAAAAGATGTTTGTGTAAAAGGATTTTTCTAACTATCTTTTACTAATTTTATGCTCAATAACCTTTTATGTCCGAGAATAAATTTTTAAAACTTGTATTAAATATGAAAAACTCTTATTACATTGCCAACATTTTTCGGAATATTATTTTAAAACTTCTACCAAATGGTACCTTTTTTTTTTTACAGGCAAATTTTAGTAATTAGTATATTATGTTAGTGGAGGAGTTGAACCCATGACCTCTTATCACTTCAAACCAAATGGTACCGAGGGCATTGGTTAATGATTTTAAAATAGAAAATTGACATTGGGACTTGGTACATTTTATATTTTGAATAATAATAAACTTACTTTTTCAACAAACTTTTACTTTTTGGGTTTCTTTAACCATTACTCTTGGGTCTTGGTTAAAATAATCCTTAATTTTAATATCTTCTTTTGTAAAAGATATCCGATTTTATATATGAGACCAAGAATTCTTTATATGTACACTTTTAAAATTTGCCATTCAAATAAAATCATTATTCTAAACTCACTTTTTAAAATATCATTATCAAACACAAATCACAATTTTTAAACTCATATTTTGAACATCAATTCTTTTAAAAATTTTGGGGTAGGTAGATTTGATTTTAAAAGAAGCAAAAATTTCTAACTTTTCTCGTTGCGTATAATTAATTCGACTTGTAAGACTCACAAAAGTATTTTCCATTTACACCTCAAAAATGGTTTTGCTTTATCATTTCAAACAAAATAAATTCTTCCAAACTTGATTTTAAAATACTATTACCAAACACAAATCAATATTTTTACCTTTAATTTTTTAAAATCAAATATTTTAACATCAATTTTAAAATTTCACTTGAATGTTAAAGAAACACAAATGAAAGGACTATATTCTTCTCTTGTCACTCTATTCTTTATCTCTTTTATCTCTCCTACTAGTTTATGGACCCATTACCATAGGCGGGAAAATATGCTATTTTTTATGATTTCATAAAAAAATGTAATTGATGATTTCACATCTTTTTTTTTTTTTTAGAAATTATATACCAAAAATTGTTGAAAATTATTTTGTCTTAACGTCAATTACAAAGTGTAACATACTGTCTTATAAATATATATGCACTCTAGCATGTTATCTATCGATGCACATCTAACATCACAATATTTATACAATGCGAAAAGGTAGAAATGAAAAATGTTTGCATGTGGAAGAAAAATAGGAACAATATTGTTATTTAAAAAAAATGATTAAAAGAAAATTTAATGATAACACAAAAAGATGATGTATATAAACAAAATTAAAAAGATTGTGATTAATCAAAAGGTGTTGTCTCATTCTTCCACTACATTGGTATCATAATTCTTTAAATATTTAATAGCAAATACATGTTTCCAAAGCAACAACTGCATTAAACCCCAAGGGGTTGGTCTAGTGGAGCATGACAAGGTCTCTTTTTCCCTGCCTTGGGCCGGGACACCATCCCCTCACCCTAAATTTTTTTCATCAAAACAACAACAACAACAACAACAACAACTGCAGTTCAAGCTCATTAGTCATTTTTCAATGTTATTTTTTTAAGCATTAATACTAAACACAAAGCATTAGTTTCTTCTCCATTCAAAATGTATTTGATTTGTTTCTTGTATTTATCTATCATATTATTATTTTTATTCTCTCTAGAAAATCTATTTGGTTTATTTATCATATTTCCTAATTAAGCAAGATATTTTTAGAAAATATATTCATCTGTCATATTGCATTTCTTATGTCTTGAGAATCTATGTAATATCTATTTAATTTATTTATCATTTTTCCAGTTAAAGTTTACATTTTTTAGAAAATATACTTATGTATCTTATTATCATTCTCTCTTAAAAATTTGTTTGATTTATTTCTTTTATTTTCTCCGTGCAAGTTAACTATTGAATATTTTTATAAAATATATTTACCCATTATATTATTTTGTATTCTCTTTTGAAAATCTATTTGATTTATTTCTCATCCTTTCCTGTGCAAGATAGCCCTTTTTAGAAAATATATATTTAATTATCATATTATTTTTTTCTCCTCTCTTTAAAAATATGTTTGTTTTTTATCCTCTTTTCCATGCAAGTCAACTGTTTTTTAGAACCTCCAAAAAAATAACTATTTTTAGAAAATATATTTGTCTATCACATTTTCCTTCTTTCGTGAAAATCTATTTGATTTATTTCTTATCTGTTTCCCGTGCAAATTAAATATTTTTAGAAATTTTATTTACCTACCATATTTTTTATTCTCTTTAGCAAATCTATTTGATTTATGTATTCTCTTTTCTTGTGCAAGATAAGCATTTTAAGAAAATATATTTATCTATCATATTATTTTTCCTTCTCTCGAGAATCAATTTGAATGTTCTTGGCAAAGGAAGTGTGAAGCGAGTATCGGTGGTGTCACTCATGTGATACAAGATGTCTTTTATGTGCCTGGACTCAAGAATAACCTAGTATAGGACAATTACAAGAGAAGGGGATAACAATCATGATCAAGTCGGGAGGCGTGCAGCATCTATCATCCTCAACAAGGGTTGATTCTACAGGTCAATATGACTTCAAACAGAATGTTCATATTGTCTTCTAGAACTCTAGAGAAGAAGGAAGCATGTTTCAGCACCACAACACAGGATCTTCCTCACTTGTGGCACTGCAGATAAGCTCATCTCAGTCACAAAGGGTTACAATTGCTGCAAACATGGAATATGGTTAAGTAGTCTGCCTCGATTATACGCCTCTACAACTGTGTGCTCGATTGTGTTAAAGTAAAGCAACATCGTGAGCCAATGTCAAAGAAAAGTCAGTGGAGAGCAAGCCAGAAGTTACAGCTTGTCCATTCAGACATCGGTGGTCCAATCACTCCTCCATCTAACAGCCAAAAGAGGTACATCTTATGCTTCATAGATGATTATTCGAGAAAAGCATGGGTATATTTTCTCTTGGAAAGTCGAAGCTTTCTATCACTTCAAGTGCTTCAAAGTACTTTGTGAGAAAGAAAGTGGATTGCACATTAAATGTCTTCGTACAGATAGAGGAGGAGAATTTAATTCATTGGAGTTTAATGAATTTTGCAAGATGAATGGGATAAAGAGGCAATTAACTACAGTCTACACACCACAACAAAATGGAGTAGATGAGCACAAAAGCAGGCTGTGATGAACCTGGTGGGATTAATGTTATACGAGAAAAAGGTTCCAAAGACTTTTGGCTTGAAGCGGTGAAGTGGATAATGTATATTCTAAATCGATCTCCCACATTGGCTGTTAAAGGGATGACAACTTGGAGTGGTGAGAAGCCTTGATTGAGCATTTTAGAGTATTTGGATGTGTGGGGCATGCCACATTCCGGATGCTAAAAGGACAAAGCTAGAGAACAAGAGTGTTAAATGTGTTCTTCTTGGTGTTAATGATAAATCCAAGGGATACAAAGCTGTATGATCTGTCTCAAAGAAAAGTTTTGATAAGCCGAGATGTGATCTTTGAAGAAGAAAAACAGTGGAGCTAGGATCAAAGCAACAAGGAGGTATTGCAAGAAAATTTAGAATGGGGAGGCGGTGAGTTTGATGATGAACGAGGTTGATGCAACCGCAAATGAGGAGGTAGAAATAGGTGAGCCGGTCATCCCGAGAAGCTCAACAATGCCAAATCAGAATGTTGCAGAGGGCGAGAATGAGACATGCTCCATCATGGATGGAAGACTATGTGACAGGAGAAGGACTATCGAGAAGAAGATGTGATCAACATGGCCTTGACGAGAATCTGCGGATCCAATGTGCTTTGAGGAGGCGGTAAAATATGCTAAGTGGAGACAAGCAATGGAAGCTGAGATTACAGCTATAGAGAAGAATCAAACCTGGAAATTAGTTGGGTTACCAGGAGGGTGCAAAGAAGATAGGGGTCAAATGGATATACAAAACCAAGTTAAATGAACATGGTGCAGTGGACAAATTCAAGGCACGACTAGTGGCAAATGGGTATTCACAAGAATATGGAATTGATTACAATGAGGTGTTTGCACCTGTTGCTAGGATGGATAAGGTCAGAATGGTATTAGCACTTGCTGCACAAAGAGGGTGGAAGATCTATCAGCTTGATGTGAAGTTGGCCTTTCTTCATGGAACATTGAGTGAGGATGTGTATGTTGAACAACCAAAAGGATATGTGGAGAAAGGAAGTGAGCATATGGTTTATAAACTGCATAAGACTTTGTATGGTCTAAAACAAGAACCACGTGCTTGGTTTAGCCACATTGTGTCTTACTTTTTTAGTGAAGGATTCCACAAAAGTCAGAATGAGCATATACTCTTCATCAAATGGAGTAATTGAACTAGTTCATTGTGGAACACAAGATCAAGTTGTTGATGTGATGACCAAGCCTCTAAAGTTGGATTCTTTCCAGAAGCTTCGAATACAGCTAGGAGTGTGTGAGATTCGAGAATTAAACAAATAGCACACTGCAATTAGTTTAAGGGAGGGTTTGTTGAGTTTGTTATTTATCTTATCTTTAGTTTTTCTATTAGCTAAATCAGATTGCATTCGATAAGTTAATTATATTTAGTTAGTTTATCTTTAATTAGCTTTAGTTATCTTTTATTTGGACTTATCTTATCTTTCTGTTATTGTTCTTTGATCAATGCCTATATAATGGCTTGACTTCTATTCAATAAAGCATTCATTCTCCAATTTGTTTAAGAGAGACTTTGAAATCTTTACAAGAAGAAAGAAAACAAAAAAGCCCTTGGGGGATTTCTATATACTTGATCAAATGTATTATCCAGATAAGCCTAAATAAAATTCATTGTTAGAGAGTCCTTGATAAACATGGTTTCCATTTCCAATACTAATAAAGCTAGCCTGCATTACGGCGCTACCGTCCTTGCTCTTTTTCAAAGCTTCAAGCTTCTTGTTATCTAACTGCAAAGAATCAAAATGGAAAAATAAGATGATAATCAAGATGACAATACTTGTTCCTACCAAATACGGTATTTGTCGGAATATAGCCGGAGCAGGGTGTGGCCTATATTTCTAAGAATGAATATGAAGGGTCTTTTAGAATATAGCTTGTGAGAATGATATTCTGCTCCTACGTATCCCAAATGGGAATCAAAGCTAATATAGTTCTCAATGAAATATTGGGTAGTTTCCCTCCTTGGGGAGGTCTTGTATTTATAGTGTTACTTATAACTGAATAATCATCTAGATAAGTGCTCTATATTTATAATAGATAACCATAGTTATATGATAAGAGTGTTATGCGAGAGATCTCGGGTGGTTATATTTCATTATCTTCTATCTTATCTTAAATCCGTTATAATTGAGACTTGGTCAATGCGATTCCTTATCAGTATATTATACGTTAATGGATATGTGAATCTCGGTCAATACTCGTTCTTCTAGTCTATAGAAAGCTCTCAAAAGCTAGGTATGGCCAACATTATCACAAGTTGAGTCAAATATTGGGAGACAATAACGACAATAGAAGTCTACCAAAAGCTCATGATGAGTAGGGAATCGCCGAGCTTGTCAAGGGTTTGAAGGCTTGAGAATCTAAAGAATAATAGGAGTATTTTTCAGAAGGTTCTAATTGAACATTAGAAGGCTATATCTTAAACATACAGGGAAGAACTTAGATGAGTTCTAGGCGAGCATGAAAAGGTTTAAGTCAAACAAGTTTTGAAAAAGATCTAGGCGAGCATTAGAAGGGGTAAGTATAGGAAGACAATGTCTTATGAAACCTAATGTTAGAAGGCTAGCAAGCCTTGCAATAGCTCTGGATAATAAGGGAAAGGTTTAAGTAATAAACCACGAATACATATGGATGAATATTAGACGAGCACGGAAATACACGTGTAAAAAATTCAAATAAGCGAGTTCGATCACGGTGACAACCATTCGATGAGCATGGGAATGTCGAGATTATCCAAAGAATTGGCATAAGGAAATTAGTTAAGTCTCCAAAAAGACTCGAATGAGCATCAGAAGATTATGTCTTCAAGAACCAACATCCCTAAAATTTGCACACACGAAATAAACTTGAGTAAACAAGCAAATTCGGTACGATTAAGTACTAGTAAGGCATAAATTATTGAGTCATGTGAAGCCAGGTCAAATAACTTAATGAAAGCTCTTTCGCCTTATTAAGACTCAGAGGTTGGGAGACTTGTGTACTGCCCGGGAATAAAGGACGAGTATTGACCGAGCTTCACATATCCATTAACAGATAATATCACCGATAAGGAACCCAGTATTGACCGAGTCTCGATTATAATGATTTAAGATAAGATAGTAGATAATGAATGTGATGTTTGGTATCTGGAATGTTTTATCCCCAGGATTCTCGGGAATAAATTTTTCCCACATTCATACATGGGAATAGAGTTTTCCCAAGTTTCTAACTACTATTCACTAATTTTATTCTCGGGAATCTTTTATTCTTGGAAATATCTTTTTAAAACTTATATCAAACATGAGAAACATTTATTCCCATGCCAACATTCCCGGGAATATTTTTGTAAAACTTATACCAAACGCTACAAAAATATCACCACCCGCGATCTCTGCATAACAATCTTAACATATAACTATGGTTATCTATTATAAAGATAGAGCACTTATCTAGATGATTTTTCAATTATAAGTAACACTATAAATACAAGACCTCCCCAAGGAGTGAAACTACCCAATAATTTTATTGATAACTACGTTAGCTTTGATTCCCACTTAGGATACGTAGGAGCAGAATACCATTCTGTCAAGCTATACTCTAAAAGACTCTTAATATTCATTTTTAGAAATATAGGTCACATCCCATTTTGACTATATTCCGACAAATACGATTTTTGACAGGAATAATACAAAAAACAAAATTAGCACAAATCCCAGCACATACCAATAGAGTGGCAGCTTGGGGAAAGTAGCGGCAGGCGTGGTCACCAATGTTCTTTGCCACACCACCAAGCTCATAGTCATCAAATCTCTCGTTCGATTGAAAATACCCAACTATGTTCAACCCTTTAGCAGGAAAATATTCCTCTATCTGCATCACAAGTAATAGTTATTGCAAAAATAAAAAAGGGAAAAAATAAGAAAGAAAACTGCTGAGAATTCAAAATGAACAAAAAATCGGTAACCAATATATATAAATAAAAAAAGATGAACCCAGTTGATTATTTTACATGTTCTTCAAAAAAACAATTTTTTCCAAAGTGACCTATTTTTATAAACTATATATCAAAATAACATACTTTTGAAACAATTTATCAAATTAACCTACTTTTGAATAAAATATTATTTTTTTGTTGACTAGTGGCACCAGTTAGACCGGCCCCATTGACTTGTTGACCTGCCACGTGGCAGGTCATGATTGGTCCAAAAAATATGCACACAAAAAAAATTAAAAAAAAAAATTATTTGGCAAAAACAATAATAAAAGAAAATCGGGTCAAGCCTTTATAGCGTCCTTCGTTACATTAGTAACCCAAAACAAATTGTATAAAAATCCTTAAATACATTTAATTAAAATATGTTAATCATAAAAATTTTATCAATTATATAAGTCTGGAAAATGTCTCATATTAAATAAAATAGTAATAATGTATCAAAGTAGTAAATAATAAATCCATACGTCCAAATAAAAACCCCAAGCCTCAAAACCGGGCGTCTGTAACCGAAAAAACATTCATGGTAGCCTCTAATTATTAAAATATCGAATATAATAAACCCCCAAAATAATAAATATATATAAATAAAATTTATGTCAAGCATTTAAAGTACAAACTCATAAGCTCAACAACGGTCACATCTCATTGCATTTAATCACATTCACCATGCAAACTCTACACAATGCAACTCCACGAACATGGTACACACGCACAGAAGGTGCAGAAGAGGTTTTCAGTTTCACTCGGGGATATTAATCTCAATCCTTGAAGATGTCTAACGTCAGTTATAATGGTGAGAATCATAGGGGTCTTCCCCAGGAATATCTTTTAGAATGACCAGCTTAGTTTTTGAGATGTTATTGATTAATCATAGTATGTATGTTTATGGCTCGGAGAGCCTTTATTTTGAATGGAATGTTTATGGCTCGGAGAGCTTTTCTTTTGGATGAAAAATGTAAGATTTTTCCTTTTGGTCGTGTATAGTTTGTTGATGTAAATATTTTCAGAATAAAACCATCTTGATGTATTTTGTATGACTTAAACTTCTGGGAAGAAAATATAAATTTTTCAGCAGGTGTTTTTATTTTGGGATGTTGGAATTACAGAGGAGACTCTGTCGAATTTTTTTTTTTAAAAATAATATAATTTTTTATTCAAGTATATTTCTAAAATAAATAGGCTTGCCAGGCTAGGTTGGTAAGCCTGTGCACTGGTCAAGGCTTAGGTTTTGGGTCATATGACAAATTTTATATATGACCAGAATCTATAACAATGATAGATGAAAATGTGGCATTATTATTTTAAAATAGGCTTAAGTTTTACCGCAACCGCAGGAAAAATTTTATACCCAAGTTTTATGACTTAAAGTGAATAAATTCGAAAGCAACCAGCAAATTTATTTTTAATTTATTTCCTTACGTGTTTACGAGTTAATGCCCAAGGGGTGTTACACTAACAAAAAATTCTTTATCTAGTACATAGATCCGATGTTTTTCCAACATATGGATTAGTGCTAGAGTTTCTTTTCATGTGTTGGATAATTCATTTTGCTATCCGAAAAAGTTCCGGATGCGTATCGGCATAGTAGTTCTTTCTTTTTGCCCTGGAGGCTTTGCTTTCATAACTCCTCCCCAGCATTTATTAGATGCATCGGTTTCTATAATGATTAGATCATCATCTGACGGATGACATAGCTCAGGAAGATCCTGTCATATTAATCTCATTTTTTCAACAATTGCTTCGTCTTCATTGGTCCCACGACCAAAGTGCATCTTTCTTTAGTTTTTGTTGAAGCGCCTTTCTTTCAGTTACAAGATCCTTTATAAAACCTTCACTTGAAACATATGTTAGTAATCCAATAAGTCTTTGTAATTCCTTTTTATCTTTTAATTTGGTTGGAAAATTTCATAATTTTTCTAACACATGTTTTTACATTATTATTTTCCCTTTTTCAATTTCCAATCATAAATAATTAATCTTATTTTGAGCTAATACTACTTTTTTCTTACTTAAAACTACTCCATGTTCTAAACATTTATTAAGTACTAATGCTACTTTGTCAAAATGATCATTTAAATCCTTTTTAGTAAAGACTAATATATCATCAATATATATAAGACAAAAATCCTTAAATTCTTTAAGTATAGAGTCCATTCTTCGTTGAAAGATTCTTGGTGATTTTTTCATTCTCATTCGTTGTACATTCCATTCATATTGACCCTGAGGACAACTAAATGTTGTTAATGCTTTTGATTCTTCATATAACTTGATTTGATAAAATCCTGATTTATAATCAAAAGGTCTAAACCAATTCATATTTCTAATTCATTTAATAATTAAATCCTTTCATGGAAGAAAATAAGCATCACCTTCCATTGCATCATTTATTTGTTTATAATTAATCACCATTCTTCTTTTTCCTCATTTTATTTCATTGTGATTCTCCACATAAAAGGCTGGTACTGAGTGCTTACTTTTTGTTGGCCTAATTAATCCTTTCTTACACATTTCTTCCATGTCTTTTGCAAATTCATAGATCTTGCCTTCTGTAAATCATAGGTTTAAATTTTACTTCCTTCGTTGGATCTTTTAACTTTAATATGGTTAATTCATTATTTTTATTATTAATATTTGGATTTAAAGAATTTTCACTACATACTTTTTCTAAAAGCTCTTCTATATGAGTTGGAATTCTACTATTTGGTTCTAAATTTACTAATATATGACAAATTTTTATACATATTTCTCTAACTATCTCACCACGTTTGACTTGCTAAACTCTGATTGCTTACTATAACTACATTCGGAGAAATGAATAATTGGAATATGTATTATTTCTGTGCTGTTTTTGATAAATATATGGCGTTTTTAATTATATATAATCTAAATATTGACAAAATGGTGCATATAATCGTAAGAAATTATTTCCTATAATCATATCTAGTCTTGTATCTTCTTCGATATATTGTAGGTACTATAAATAATTTTCCTTGTATAATTAAAGTAATTCGTTTTGCTACCCAAAATAGTGGATGTATAGATCCATCTGCGATTTGTATTTTTATTGGCTTTTCTAATTTTCTCATTTATCAAACAATGCTTTTGTTGCTAAACAAATACTTGCCCCAATATCTATATAAGTTTCAGTTTCTCTATTACTTTTTTCTACTATTATTTTTATATAAGTATTATTCAGATTCTGTTTCTTCTAAAGATAGTTCATCTTCTAGATATTCATATATACTTCCTTCAGTATCAGTTAATCCTTCTTCTAATGGTTCAAGTTTATATATCTGATATACTTGCTTTATTAATTTTGATTTTTCTTTAAAATCTTTTTCTTTTCTTTGAGGATAATCATTTGCATAATGACCTTCAACATGACATATCCAACATACACATTTCTTTTTTCCTTTTGGACAATATTTTCTTGGTGTTAATTTTTTCTTTCTAAAATATTTTTTCTTATTATTTTTATAATATGTTTTCTTCTTTGGATACGTACTTTTTAGTTTTGGCTTTTTATAATATTTTCTCTTTCTTGCTGGTTTATTACAGCCATAATTTCCAGGTTTTTCCATTTTTGGAATATCACAACAAATTGCATTACTTCCTCTATTTAATTGTATTATTGTTTCTCTAGTTAAACATTGTTCTCTTAATTCTTGGTATAGTATTTGAATAATTTCTCCTAAGGTGTTAGCCGTTTCATCTTGCCTAGATTCCCATAATCTCTTTATCTTAGAATTAAGGGAATATGGTAATTTGTCTATAAAAATATACTTATATATTTCTTTTTTTTTCTTCATCTAATTGATAATAAGATTTTTGGTATTCACAAATAAAGGTTTTTATTTGACACATATCACATATTTGCATATTATTTAAATGGGTTTTAGCTTTTTCATTTAAGAATTTACTTATTTTTTTCTTGCTGTTCAAGCATATTATATCCTATAAATTCTTGATAGATTAAAGTCATAACTAGTTTGGCAAAATCTTTATTATTATTAACTAATCGTTAATGTTTTTGCCAAGTTTCATCTTGAATCTTTGTGTAAAAATCTTTGTACACTTCCTGTTGTTTTAAATAATAGAAAGTTTTTTACATCCAACATATTTAGCTTATTAAATTTTTCATCAGTTGCTATTAATAATATTATTTCATTAGTCCATTGTAATAATACTTCTTCTTTATTTCTTGCACAATCAATATTTAATATATTTCCCAATCTTATTGATTCATAATGAGGTTTAAATTCTTCTTGATTTTTTGTCCATTTATTATTTTTTCTTGCATATCATTTATTATACATTGTTTCTTCTTCATATTTATCCCATGCTCCATCAGGAGTATATTTATATTCTTCCCATTTTCTTTTGGGTTTTGTTCCACTATATTATCCTTTTTCCATATGTATATTTTCTTTAGATTTTGAACACGAACTATAATTTAAAACTATTTCTTCATTTTCATCATTTTCTTTAGTTACCTGATCCGTCGGATCTATTTTTTTGTATTTGGTCATGTTCTTCTTCTACTACTTTTAACTGTTCTAATAATTGTTGAATTTCTTCTACATCATTCGATTTCTTTCATTTTCAATATATTCATATTTTATCCTCTCCATGAAGTTATTGGTAGGGATAATTTTGATGGTTCTAGACTCGTTTCTTGTTTTGCTACTATTTTTTCTAATTCTCTTGATTTTAATAATTCTTCCGATTATTTTATTGTTATGTATTTATTATTTTCGTCATCTTCTCAAAGCTTTTCTAATTGTTCAAGAACTATTCTTAATTTTCAATTTCTTTATTTTCATCTATTTCCTTACATTTACTTATATTGTTTAGTATATCTTTTATATTATTTATTTCGCTTTGTTCTTTTTGTATTCTATTATAAGTGTAATTTACAATTTTATTAGTATTTTCTATTAGTTGGATAATATTTTTATTGGTCTATTCTATTATTTTTTTCATATCATAGAATTTTATTACTATTTCTTCATATAAACTCATCATAACTTTATAATGGCTGTTGGGTGTTCTTTTTACTGTTTGCTTAGTTGTCAAACTTAACGTGATTTGGGGGTTAAATTAGTTTTTATTGGTCATTTGTTGAATATGATAGCTTAACTAGCCTATTAACCATCATTTCTTTCTTTGTAGGATAGACTTTATTTTCAGTCAAATAACCAAAGCTAACAAAATAGGAAGGGACGTAAAGCTTGAAGCTAAGATAGATATAGATAGGGGAGTAAAGCTTGAAGCCATAGGATAGGATGAAACTAATGCTAAGATAGATACAATATTATCTTCCATTTCTTTTTATTTTACATCAAAATGAATCCCTCTCCTCTTCGATCTCTCTTTCTATCATTTCGTCCCCTTGCACTTTTCTTCTTCGGCTTGCCATTGATGTCGGTGACTGATGGTGTGGGTGGTTGCCGGGAAGATCGCCGACGATGTCGATGGTGGAAGGGATCTGATGCAGATATGTTATTGGGACACACACAAAGAAGCTAGAAGATTGTGGCGAATATGACGGTTATCTGGTCGATGTTGATGGGTATGTGATTTTGTCTATTATCTCTTCCTCATTACTAAAGTTATGTTTTTTTTTTAAATGGGTATGTGACTTCTACCCACACTTCAACTTTCACAAAGGGATGAAGTGTTCCCATATTTGTTTTAGTTTATACACTTTAAACTTAAATCAATTTTTCCTTCGAAATTTCTTTTTGGAATGTCATAGTTAAGCTCATTTCAAATGTTTCTTTTAACTTTTGCCTATTCATATATTTATGTTTACTTATTGATGCTTGGACTGATTTACATATATTTATGCTTCATTCCCTTTTGCTTGGACTGATATGATAAATCTTATAAGAAACATAACTATGGATCTATTTCTTATAGGTTTATTTGCTATGACTGAGTAAAGGCTTCATGTCTTCCACCGATTTGAATGAATCTTTAAGTGATATATTTGCTCTTCTTTTTGTACCATCTTATTGTATTTCCTATTTTCATGTTTATATTTCAGTCTTTAACTGAAGTTTAGTTCAAGTTGTAATGATTTTTTGTTCAATTTCTTTTGACATTTTGTACATTGTAGTACGATTCTCCCATTATGATTGATGCTCCAAACAGAAGCATAAGACTTTGACATTGAAGCTCTGCTTGTGAAGACAAAAAATACTTTTTTTGGTTGTATTTCCACTGGGCCTTGGCATTCTGTAATTTGGTTCAGTTCCAAATTCTATCTCAATAGAGTTGAGCACCAATTGCCCTTGCCTCGTATACAGTATGATGGTGCTCCAACCTATATGATAATGACTTCATAAGTTGGTTTTGAACTTTAGCCATACCATTGAGCTTAGAGTTTTACCCGAGTGTATGAAATTGAATGCAAACTTTTTAAACTCAATAAATTATTTTTCCTGCTCATAACACATGTTTCTTTCTTATCATTAGTCACGTCTCTTCTTCTCATGCTTTTTCTATACACTAGTCACCATCTTTCTCTTCATTATTTTTTTTTCTTTCTTTATCCCAACTTTTCTATTCATGGAAACCAGAAGGACCAAGTTTCTCCCAACAAATTTTTGGTGCTTCCATCATATATTTTTTTTGTGCTTCCCTTAAACATTGCATAAGTTAATTTCAATATGTTAAACACTACATACTAAGGTATAAGATGATGACTCATTTGAGAAGCAATTTTTACACCTGAAGAACGATGCTTAGACTTACCCTACCCCTGCCACTCTTTTTTTTTCTTTTTTCTTTTTCTTTTGCAAAATATGATTTGTACTCCTTTGAGAATCTGAAAGTTATAAATGTGGAATTAAAATGTTAAACTGTGTATATTAGTTGTATAACCTGCTCGTCCACTGATGTGGTAGAAGCGCTCGTCCACTAAAGTGACAAAAGCGCTCGTCCACCCAAGTGACAGAAGCGCTCGTCTACACAAGTCTTTGGACTTGCTAAGTCCTTAAGAGAAAATCCGTCGAGTGACGTGGCACTGTGGACGTCTACTGAATTTTAGTTAGGCATTATGGATATAGACTTGAGTTATAAGAATAACCCTCGTCTGCTGACGTGGCAAGATGGACGCGCTTATTTTCAAGTCTTTGGACTTGCTGTTCTTATCAAGTTATTTAGGTATTCATTTATGGTCTCGTCTACTAAGGAAAAACCAATCTACTTATCAATTAAATTATAAACAATTTAAATAACCTTTGGATGGGTAATTCTTTGCACGAGTCCAAGCATTGTATACCTTATTTGAAATGCTTATTATGTATGCTCTATTTGAATTTTTGTATTTGATACTATATTCACTCTAATATTGGTATCGATGTTGTTATATACTTATAGAATTGGCAAACACTAAATTGACATTATAATTTAACTTTATCAAATTTTCAATATTTTTCTCATACAGATATCTACTATATTATCATGTCTAATTTTTTTTACATTCAAACATAGCATTTATGAAATATATCCATTGCAAACTTTGATACATTTCAATTTCAAAGATTTTGTTGACTAATAAATAAATATGATTATATTAAATTATATTTATATGTTATAACTAAAAGTAAGAATATGGTATAGCACACTTAAAGTTAGGTTAAAAATGAACACCAGATTTGTTACATGTAGAGACTTACCCCACCCTTGCCACTCTTTTTTTATTTTTTCTTTTTCTTTTGAGAAATATGATTTGTACTCCTTTGAGAAGCTGAAAGTTATAAATGTGGAATTAAAATGTTAAACTGTGTATATTAGCTGTATAACATGCTCGTCCACTTATGTGGTAGAAGTGCTCGTCCACTGATGTGGTTGAAGCGCTCGTCCACTAAAGTGACAGAAGCGCCCGTCCACACAAGTGGCTGAAGCGCCCGTCCACACAAGTGACAGAAGCGCTCGTCCACACAAGTCTTTGGACTTGCTAAATCCTTAAGAGAAAATCCGTCTAGTGCCACGATGTCTACTGAATTTTAGTTAGGCCTTATGGATGTAGACTTGAGTTATAAGAATAACCCTCGTCTGCCGACGTGGCAAGATGGACGCGCTTAGTTAGGCCTTATGGATGTATACTTTCGTTACATGGTTGCAGACCTCAAAAACTTTCCTTACACCATATATTAATTAATATCGCATTACAATTTACAGCTGCATACTATAACAAAATGTGCTGGATAAATTAGCCCCACATGTAAAAAAATCTTTGAATTGTCTTGCCAAAATCTTGGATATATTAATGCATATATTACTTATGGTATCAATTTTTAATCCCATTACAACTTTACCTCTTACAGCTAGCAAATAAAAGGGAATCTTTTTTCGTGGTCAGCTGCTTGAGTGAGTTTCGAAAATATAAAGATTCAAGCTTAAAAACCGCAATTACTTCTCTCTACCTTCTTCCCATATGGGTCATGCTCACGTCAAACATGAATGCACCCCACAAAACCAAAACAATACATACATATGACTCTCCTATTCTCATCAACGGTCGGTCCCTATAAAAAGCTGCATACAAATTAGAGGCTTTCTGGCTTTGTGGGAGAGAAAGAAAAACACACAGAGGGTTCATTGGTTTTCATTCAAGGACGTCCTAGTCCAATGACTGGGGTCGTCGAGGATGTGCCTGCACACAAACATGATTCCAAACTTGGCATATCTGGTAACTACTACCAAACACCTTACAACTTTCTTATGATGCAATGGATATATGTATACACTGTCTTACATACTCATAGCAAATAATATATTCATTTCATTGTGTTGAAAGATATAATATATTCATTCTGGTGGCTTTGCTGAATGTCATAAAATTCTTACAATATGGTTTTCTTTATATAATATCATCATCGTAATCACTGACCAATCTCTGTCGGAGGAGCTGGACGATATTTAAGGGTTATTTCCTCCCAACCAGGATTTCTATACCATAAAATTCTTACAAAAATGGGTTTTTGTGCTGACAAATATGGTTTAGTCTTGTGGTGTTATAGCCTTCATGATTTATGTTATAAATACAATAAAATATTATTTTAAGGCTATAGTGCACCACCCATAAATGGCCAGTGAAACATACAGGTTGGCGCAAAACTTACCACATAAATGGTGTAGTGAGTGGTGCACCTTAGCCCAAACCATTATTCATATGCCTTCATCCAATAATTAATATTTAGATTTTAGAAGAGAATGAGATAAGTTCATAAGATGGTATCAAAATCTTAACGACTAAGTTTGTCATGAGTTCAATCCTTATGCAAGGATCTTGCATTGTGGGTGTGTTGGTGTACCTTCATTTCCGATAAGTTCTTCAAATATGTATATATAGAAATGATTTATGACAAAATGATTGTTGAAGAGTTGAATGCAAATGTTAATTATATGTTCATTTGAATAAAGAGTCATTATTGTATGATATTTTTGTGCTGCATTATGTGATAAATGAAAGGTTATGTTGTTGCAGATGATGATGCTGAGGTTAATGACTCCCCTATTGAGCAAGTCAAGCTCACAGTTCCAATCACCGACGACCCAACTCAATCAGCTCTAACGTTCAGGACATGGGTTCTGGGGATGGCATCATGTGTGATCCTTGCCTTTGTGAACCAATTTTTTGGCTACAGAACCAACCCTCTATCCATTTCTTCTGTGTCAGCCCATATTGTTTGCCTCCCACTTGGGAAACTAATGGCTGCAACACTTCCCACAAAAAAATTCCGAGTCCCATTGACCAAATGGTCTTTTTCCTTTAATCCTGGGCCATTCAATTTGAAAGAACATGTGCTGATCACTATCTTTGCCAGCTCTGGATCTAGTGGTGTTTATGCAATCAACATCATCACAATTGTTAGGGCTTTCTATCATAGGAGCATCCATCCAGTAGCTGCTTTTATGTTAGCACAATCAACCCAGGTGAACAATTTGGTTGTTGGTTAATTAATTATAAGAATGTGTCCTATTTAAGATTATCAACCAAAAGAATAATTAATGATAATATTCAAATATGGTTAATTTTTTTTGTAAGCCAATGTTAGAATTCAAAGTCGTTAGTTAATATGTTAGGGAGGATGTGGGTGGGTTTTGAACTCCTTACATCTAAGTGAACTTGGAGTTTCGTATGTCTCTTAGCATTTCCAAGTAAGCTATTTAAATGAGACTCAAATATATATGGTTAATTAATATGCTGAATTATGTCCTTGAATTTTTAGATGCTTGGGTACGGATGGGCTGGGATTTTCAGGAGATTCCTTGTTGACTCCCCGTACATGTGGTGGCCTTCAAACCTTGTGCAAGTGTCCCTATTCAGGTATTCTTTAATTAATGTTTGGTCATTTTTGCATATACTATTTATTCATCGATATGAACAAGGTTTTAAATAGCGGCCGTTGTTGTTGTTGCGATTGCGTTTAGTACAATCGCGGACAATTCAATGGGAAAATGTGGTTGATACAACTATAATTGCGGTCATGGAGACCTCCAAAACCAACCAACACGTTGCGGCACCAATTGTGGTCGTGAATCTTTATTTAAAACCCTCAAAATGAGTAATAGAGATTAAAGACATCAACACATTTAATCTTAAAATTAATATTTTTGCTATATATTTGAGAAATAATTTTGCTCATAATATTCATGTACAAATCACATCTAAAGGACGAGGAAATGAATGTCATATATTTGTTTAGGATGATTGGATTGCAATAAATTTGTCATTGACAAATGATTGTTTCATGACATGGGCATTTCATGAAAAAAAAAAAAAGGCCAAAAGGAGAGGAAAACTAGGCTGCAATTCTTTTTTTCTGGTCTTTGTAGCAAGCTTTGCTTATTACATAATTCCAGGCTACTTTTTCCCAGTACTATCAACAATCTCCATTGTTTGCTTCATTTGGAAAAATTCAATCACTGCACAACAGATTGGTTCAGGCATGAGTGGCCTTGGCATTTTCTCATTTGGCCTTGATGGGAACACGATTCTTTGGCTTCTTAGGAAGTCCTTTGGCTACACCTGGCTTTGCCATCATCAACATTTTGGTTGGATTTGTAGTGTTTATCTATATTGCGGTTCCCCTTTTCTATTGGAACAATGTATATGATGCCAAAAAGTTTCCCCTCATCAGTGCTCGCACATTTGACTCTCTTGGTGCAAGATATAATGTTACCCGGATTCTGAATAACAAAACTTTTGACATTGATATGGATAGTTATAACAATTACAGCAAGCTCTACCTTAGTGTCATATTTGCATTGGAGTATGGTTTGAGCTTTGCACTTCTGGCTGCCACTATTTCACACGTTGCCCTCTTCCATGAAAAGTAAGTTTCTTGAGATCTCCTAATTAGTAGTTTTATGTATTCCACTTTCTATACTACTAAACCATCTAATTATTCCGGTGACTTCCTATTTGTGAGAAAAATTTTATCGGATGTGGAAGAAGACAACAGATGCACCTTGAAAGGAGAACTTGGAGATGTGCATACAAGACTTATGAAGAGAAACTATGAACAAGTCCCGGAATGGTGGTTTGTAACCATCTTGGTTCTTATGATGATAATGGCCTTGGCAGCTTGTGAAGGCTTTGGCAAGCAGCTCCAATTGCCATGGTGGGGAGTCTTGCTTTCTCTAGGAATTGCATTAGTTTTCACTTTGCCAGTTGGGGTCATTCAAGCAACAAAACAAACATGGTAATGTCACTGTATGGCTTTCTACATTTACATATTATTGCTTCAAAGTTTGCCTTTCTCAACATACTGTGACTTGTTGTGCAGCAAACTGGACTCAACGTGATCACAGAGTTGATAATTGGGTACATGTACCCAGGAAAGCCCCTTGCTAATGTAGCATTCAAGACTTACGGGTACATCAGCATGGCACAGGCACTTGGATTTCTTGGTGACTTCAAATTAGGCCACTACATGAAAATTCCTCCAAAATCTATGTTCATTGTGCAGGTAAGATGTGGATGTATGTTGTAACATCAATGGCAGCTCTATGGATTGACGACTGCTCCCACAAACCAACACGGATCTTTTCAGCATACTTTGTCCCTACTCACATGCTTCATGAGAAAACTTCCCAGGAGATCATCTTCTTTTCAGAAGTTCATCACTTAAGAACTGCATGGTTAAGCGTGCTTGACTTGGAGCAATTCAACTGCATGGTTAAGCGTGTGAGTGAGGACAAAGCACGCTGAAAAGACCAGTGTTGGTTTGTGGGGGTAGTCGTCAATCCATAGAGCAGCCTAGGATGTTTCAAATGTTTTCACACAATATCAAGATTCAAGCACTTGCAAAATATACAAAGTTTAGTGCTAACATTGTTAATTTATGTCCTCAGTTGG
>JAUPTC010001669.1:0-22000 GCA_030762895.1 Sophora flavescens
CGCCTCGCGAGCCAGCTGAATTCAGAATTTGTATAAAAGGCTGTTCTGAACAATTTGAAGAGACTTTTGCTTCTCCATTTTTCTGTTTTACATTTTTATCTGTGTGATTTCGTTTGTGTTATGGAGAACTAAGTTTCTAGGATTGATCTATTGTAATTGATTTCCATACACTTGAGGTTCTTGCATTTCCCTGTTTTGTATGCTTTTCCCTCTTCAATGCCATGCTTTGTATTTCTGTTTGCTTAATTCAGGAGTATACTGTATTGTGTTGATTTATTTCTGGTGATATCATATTCCTATAATTAATCGCATTTGCTTAATTTGCGTGTGTACATTTCGTGTTCGCTTAGTTCACGAAGGGCTTAACCCCGTTTGCTTAATTCGGGAATAGGGATATGTATCTGTAGTAGTGGTTTCGCTTGTAAATTGCTACTACAACCAGGAGGGGATTAGAATCTGCTTAGGGCTTGGAAATTGCATGAACCTATGATAGTTAGGAAACTGAGAACAATAGATCAATATGTTTTTGGCCATTGGATAACCTTTTTGAATTGCTTGTTTTCAATTGCTCTATTTTTATTATTCTGTTTTCTTTGATTACATCTCAATCCAAACCCCCCCCAAAAAAAAACTTATTTTTTTGGAAAATAACATTTTAAGAGTCCTTGAGAGACGACATCCGAGTTGTTGCCCTACACTATATTTTCAAAACCCGCTCGTCCTTTTTGGCGCGTGGCGACAGCGCGTTCATTGACACACAAGTATGTGTGTTTCGATGAGTCTCTAATCGAGTGGAGAACTTGTGAGAACTCATGTTTATTATATAGTAGGATGTTGAGTTTTTATTGATCTAGTTTCTAGATTCAGTCAGATCTCCATCGTTTCGGGTAAAACATCGCCTACAAAGCTAGCCGAGTTAGGTTACATGAAATGGAACTTTTGTTCATTTCTTGATAAGTTCGTTATCATCTTCATCGATGATGTTTTCATTTATTCTAAGAATCACGAGGAGAATGAGGAATCTATGCTTCAAGTGTTACGAAGCTAGTGCGAGAAGAGTTGTTGTAAGGTTGTCTAAGTGCAAGTTTTGGCTCGATGAGGTGCAATTCTTAGGGCATGTTATTACATAGGAGAATTCGTGCTCACATTCCTAAATAACCCTCAGTGTATTAGACATTTTAGTGGATTGGTTTGATAGTATCCATTGGTCGGGATATTTTCACATTTCATTGAAAAAGTCGTTGAAATTATCTCTCGAGTTTCAACACAAATTCTTTTTATAATGGAAGTTTCTCGATGAAACTTAATCCAATCACTTTTACTTTTGGGTGGCAGTGATACAGTTTGAACTTTGTCGCACTGTCATTCTTTTAAATCGTTGTTTAGTGAAGATCTTGTGGAAAAAGGAACTTCATTAGAGTCATGTTTGTAAACATGTACCGGTCATGCATTTTTACATCCACGAACCTATTAAAGAATCTTTTACTTACTTTGGATATTCATGTATTCCTTTCAAGTTGATGAAATTCTTTTATATACTTTCTTGTGAAAGTAAGGTCTCGCGATCTTTCGATCTTGTCTACCTTCGTGTCACGAAATTTCGAGGACGAAATTTTTTAACGGGGTGTAATGTAACATCCCGATTTTTCGACTTTCTAATATCGGTAATAATTATATAAATGATTATATTTTTATCAGAGACTTAGAAAATGACTTTGGATAAACTAAGGTCATTTCCTTGTTATACTTATTTGTATAAGGTTACGGGAAAGTTTTGGGTTGAAAATTCGAGGCGGAACCCAGTCGGCGTTTCCTTCATTTTCACCTGAGTAAATGTTTTTGCGATCGAGAAGATCTAATCTTGACTCGAGACTGAGACCATTGATGTTTTTATAGCATTTCAAAGAATGCTGGCTATTATAAAAATTTTCAAAAAAAATATAAATAAATAAAAAAATAATATATTTTTATTTTGTATGGGGTAGAAATATCGAGAATCTCGTGCGGGAACCTGAGACGAGGGAAATACGGAGCAGAATCGGGAGCTGAGATATTTTGTTTGACTAAAGCAACCGATGTGACGAGCATTTATGGCGATCCTATTCACTTCATAATGATTTTCAGATATTTGTATAATTATATTATTACTTTATTCTACTATCAACTTAATTGCAAGTTTGCCACTGTAACATGTGGTGTAGAAAGCAGCCACACCTCCTCACTTATCCCCACATATTTTGCTTCTACCTAATGATGGCAATTTAAATGGAAATTGCACTTAGGTCCTTAAGCTTTCTTGATTTATAAATTGGTCCTTAATTGAATTTGCTACTAGGTTCTTAATTTGCAAAATTTCCTTGCACCGTGGTCCCTCTAAACTCACGGCCACACCCTTTTTGCCTCACCCATTCACTTTCATTTCCTCACTTCATCAAAACTCCATTTAACTTGGCAACTTTTCTCTCAAAGTTCATAAACTGCTACAACTAAATTTGTGAAGCAACTACTTGATCTTATGCTTTTCTTTCAATTCCAAGAGGTAAACCTTGTTCTCCTTACTCAATCATGTGTATGTTCTTCATGAAATTTCATGATTCAATGTCTTGTTCATCATTTCAATTCCTTGATCTAGAAATCAATTTCTATGAGTTGTTTATCATCTCTACTATCATAATCCAAGAGTTTGTTGCAAACAAAGTTTTCCTCCCTAATTTTCTCTCCAAGGATGAAGCTAAGTATATGTGGGGGGAGGAGATTTTGTTTGATTTCTTTAGTAAGTGAGCTTAGATTTCATCTTTTCATGTCATGTATATGTTGGATCCAAAGTCTTATATCAAACCAAAATCTCTTGCCATGTTTTTGGTGCCTTGGCAGAATTTATACATTGAGGAACTTGGAGGATTTTAATTCAATCTTTGTTGATTAATCACTAATCCATTGTCTTAAGTACTTAAGAAATTTTAAAATTTTTAGCCACAAAATCACCCTAGGACCGTGACCTATATGTAGTGTGGTCTGTATTATTTATCTGTGGTTGTGGTGTTTTTGCTTAATTTGTTTTAAGTTGTGTTATTTATATTTGTGCTTATTTATCTACGGTTAAGTGTTTACTTGCAGTTATATATTATAATGTTGTGATGCATGATCTGCCTGGGAATAATTGCTATGATGTTGTGGGTTGTTGTTTGAGAAGCTTGCGGTGGTCAATGCCCAATCAATTAATCAAATAAAAGCTTTAAGAAGACTTTACGAGTAATATTCAATAGTTAATTGAGAAATATTGTAAGATATTATGATTTAAATAATTATTTGAGAAAATAAAGATTATTTGAAAATATTATTATTTTAATGATTTATTAGTGTAAAAGCAATTTATGAGTCACAGTGAGGACGTAACAGTGAAATTATTTTTTTTACTGCTAATTTTTACACGAATAATTTCGAATTAATATAAAAATTTATTACGTGAAATTAATTTTCGAAAATAACTTGATTATGATTTTAAAAAATTATTTAAGGCGAAAAGGTCCAATTTTGACTTAAACGGCTTTTAAAACGTTAGACGTCAATTAGTTCTGAAAAAGCGGTAACAGAAAGTATTTTTCTTAAAACAGCGGTTTTTTTGTAGTCTCAAGTGACTCCCTTTTTGAAACATAAAATTTTCAGAAAAATATTTAATTGTTGATTTTACGAAGGATTTTCTGTAAATTAGTTTCAAGTGATTTTGATTATTTTGTAAAATGAATTTCCAACATAAACGTATTTTATGTAAAATAGTTTTATACAACAGGTTATTTCCGACAACTTGGATAAGTTGCGGAGACTTAGTTTTGGATTTTTTTTCACAGAACGAAAATAGTGTTAACATTGAAACTCGAGCCTAGTATCTGAGACGTCGCGATACTAGTGTTATTTAATATAAGCACGAAGATCTTTGATCCGTGTTACGTTGTTATGGACTTTGTGTCCTATCCACATTGTGGGCTATATTGTTCAAGTTGAATATTGTTTTTTATCACCATGAACCCTAGACTGATTGCAAGGTCTAAGGTTTTGTTATTGAGCACTCGGACTTCGTGTCTTGTGTTAACGTTGAAAGTCTAACACGTTGAAATTTACGAATATTCGTATGTCATCTTGAGCTTCGACAAAAGAAGAATGATCATAAAGAAAAATGACGAGAACAAACATTTTATATGCATTCATTGGCAGACGTGCCTACGTTGGTATGTATGGTGCCTTGATAATTAAGGTATTCAATGCCACATTGTATGTCTAAAATCCTTGCAGGGTAAGATATTTCAGGCTACATTGTTTCATTTGTGCCCTGGTGGACAATGAAAACCCATATACGTTGATCACCGTGCCTAGTGTTGGACAGTGTGCTATGGTAAACACGTTGTGCCTTATATGGCAATCAAGCTTGATCAGCTCACTTACACGGTGTTTGGATCTCCGGAGAATAAGTGAAAAGTGAGACGTTGAAAGTTGAAGTGTTCATGCATAGTTTTCAAATGATGACGTTTGGGTGTAAAACCCATTGATAAACTATTTACTTTGATATGGATGCTTATGTTGACATGACATGTATATGTTTATATGTTGTATTTTGTGTCATACATGTAGTTATTGTGTTACATCCATATATTGGCATCTCACCCTTACAAATATATCAGGTTTATTCGAAACTAACGTAGTACTTTGGTACACTAGTACGAATGGAGCAGAGGAATTCACTAAGTCATTTGAGGACTTAATTGCTGGATGCTTGGAGTAAGTATTCGTTAGTGGGAATGTCACAAGGGTATTTCCAATAATGTCTTGTAGAGGGACTAGCTTAGGAGTCTTGTTTTGGGTTTTATGTTGAAAAGGTCGGTAGCTGTGATGTTGTAATATTATCTTTGTTTTAAGTTTCTATTTTTGGAAATTGAGACCTTTTGAAAAAAAAAATGGTATGCTGTGGTGACTTCTTTAAAAATATGAATTTACTATTTATTGTATGTATTAAAGTGTTCTAGAGTTATTCGCGGAAGAAAATTTTTACACCCAAGTTTTCGGACCTCAAATAAATTAATTTTCCGAAAGCAACCAACAAATAGGATTTTTTAATTATTTCTGCTTATATTACAAAGTAACGCCCAAGGGGGGTGTTACAAAACCCTTTTTTGCTTTATCCTAAATTACACCAATGTATCAAATCATTTCTTTTCTTATTTCACACTTTGGCTTCAACTTTTTCTTCTCACCCATAGTGTTGGTACCCATTCATCTCCAAGGCTTTTAATTTATTGACAGAAGTGATCAGCAAAAGCCTCAAAACAATCTTGTCTATAATTTGAGAACAAAAAATTGATTTTTATTATTTTAAAAGGATTTTACAATATGTAATATAACAATATGTATTAAGCGTTTCTCATTGATTATTACCAATGATCAACTAATCGTCTTAAGTCATATAAATGGTCCACATATTCTCCTTGCCATCAATATGATGGAGTGGAATAGGGAAACTTAGTATGATTATCAAAGATTTTAGTTTGAAAATGACGAATAAAATACATGTAGTTATCATAAGAGTTTGATGCCGGAAAATTCACTCAAGATGAGAAAATAAATTCATAATCGACATGTAAATACATATTAAGGAAGAATGACAAAATTTTGAGCTATTGAGATTAGAATGGAGAGGAAAATTAAAATAGAGAAAGAGATATTCGGGAAAAATGGTTTTGAAAATTTAAGATTATGGATAGAAGAAGAAGGAACTGCAAAGATAGACTTTGTCTACTCTCGGTAGCAGACTATAATCATCTCATAGAGGGATGGTCATTTCCGGAAAACACGACAGGTGACACATGCACTAGATGGACATAACTAATTCAAAAATTGTTTTAATATCAAATAAGAAAATTCCCAAAATTTCCATAACTTGTCACCTCCCCATTTACTGGTCATCTATAGTAGCACAAGGGATTTTGTCTTTATATATAGATAGATGTCATGACACAAATTTTTATTATTTTCACATGATTTTGTTTTCATTAGGGCCTTTGGGTTCTACCTTTGAGTGTTACATTTGAGAACATTAACAATCATTCCCAAGACTTGTGTTCTTTCCATGCTCTTTTTTTCTGTTTCTTCTAATGTATTTAGCCAATTCATTTAATGTCTCAAGTTCACTTAACATTCTCTCAATCAACAGTTGGGTCCTTTCAAATCCCTATCGTTATTATTATTATTTTTTACTTTTTTAATGCATCGGAATGCAGCGTGTTTAAACACCTTTTTCAAATTCACACAACTAAAATATGTTTTATTAACACAATTTTTATACTCAAACTCACGTTTAAATGATCCAATCAAAAACAAACTGAAGATATATATATATATATATATATATATATAAATCATGTGAAAATATATTATAAATTCATATACTAATTTTAAAAATTAGCCCCATGGATTGTAATTTTTAAATTATTATCTTCACATTTAAAATATTAACTTCAATATAAAATATTATACATTGCACACAATTATATACATCTAGACATACATATAAGTATGTTTTCATGTAAGATTTTCAACCCCGTGTAAGATGCTTAAAATTAGAACATGAAATCATATTAGTAATAATGCTATTAGGGAAGATGTTCTTTCACCTGCTTCCAAATTTAACATCATTTTTCTTCCTCCCTCAATTCAAATCTTTTAACATAACTTTGTTTCCATTAGGGTCATTAGACTCTAACTTTGAGTGTCATGTTCGATAACATTAATAACCAATTTAAATAGTTGTGTTGTTTTCATTTACTTTATTTATTTATCTACTTCTTCCAATGTATTGAGACAATTCACTTAATTTCCCAAATTCACTAAATCATCTTCCAAGCAACATTTGTGTCCTTCTCATTTTGTATCTTTATTTTGTTGTTTTTTATAAATGCATTGGAAACCAATGTATTTAAACATCTTTCTCAAATGCACACCACATTTAAACATCTTCTTGAGAGCATAGAAAACTTCATGAGCTATGGTAATATTTATAGTGTTGGATCAGTCTCATATAAAAATGCACTCTAGTTTTCTTGTTAGAAATTTATTGTTAAGTATTTATTGTATTTTATTTAGAAATATATATTTTTCTTCATTTCATTTATAATTTTGTCAAAATCGACAAAGGAAAATCCATAAATAGGAATGATTGATGTTGGTATAAAAGTTACTGTTGTTCTTAAGTTGAGGGTCAACTGGTATGCATGCGTTACTATTTTATATATTTGGGAATTCAAAGTCACTATAAAGTTAAATATTTTACATCTTTACCTTCAATCAAAAGATCATCACACTGAAGAGTACCTCTAGAAGTAGCTTGGATCCTCCCACCCTACATTAAAAAATTCAAGAAGTTCAAATATCATTAATGAAAGAAGTTGTAAAAACCATATAGTTAAAAAATATTAATCAACAGTTATAGATAACACTTTCTCATCTAAAAACGCCAACTCTACATTATTTCCCAATCGAGGTTGTAAGAAATTTGGTTGTTTCCTGTAACACCCCCTTGGCGCTACATGTTGAAACTAAAAGACTGAAAATAATTACGCTGGTTGCTTTTGGAAAAATATAATTTTCTCTATTTCTTAGCTTCCTTCAAAATTAGTGATAAATTTTTCTTTTTCTTTTCCTCAAACGATACAACCCAAACCGTTATAATTAACAAACAACCGAATACATATATATATGCATCAATAAGGTTTTACATATGGCTCTTTATATTACAATCATTATTTAAGCCATACCATAAGGAAAACACACATAAACTAAACCTATATAGTAGCGGTACTACTTTCCAAAAGTGAACCCAAATCAGAATCCTACAGCTGGTCATACTTAAGAATACCCATTGGGAAATCCTCCCGAGAACTCCCCACCCACAGAAGTATCTAGGTTAGTCCTCCACACGTTTCCGTCATCAGCCCTCGTCAAAGTGTAGGGAACGTATTCCGTGTACGATATCAGACTCATTTGGCTCATCTTTACTTGATATATATATATATATATATATATATATATATATATATATATATATATATATATATATAGTAGCATAGTAGAAACCCAACATGAAAATAAATAAAGCAAGGGTGATATACCATCATTGAGTTTCATCATGATAACTACATGCACGACAGTCAAACAAACATCATGTATACATATTATAAATATTTCCTACCAATGGGATTCATACCCGATCATCCAATCTTAATTTTTCAAAAATCCATGACACTTGAATATCCATCACTATGAGTCTTGACCTTTATTCTCTGGAGATTCCTAACTTCCCTTCTTGAGCAATGATTAGGCTACGATACCCTAACAATTGTCTCATGAGATCGGCCTCTAAATTTAGGTCCGGCTCCAATTATTCAAGGAACATCACGATGGAGCACCTAAAATAATATTGGAATAGTTCCCTATTGAGTACATTCGTGCTGGGTAACCGAATTCCACGACCCGAGGTTGCAAGGCCCCAAGTATTGGCTGGATTTTTCGAAGCCCGAATGTCCCTAAGACCCAAAGACTATAGAATTTATCTTTGGTCCGTAACTAACCAATTTACCCAATTCACCCTTTGTGAAATTGTAGCTCGATACCCAAGGCATGTCTGCCCAAATATGGCATGTTTGCCAGACTATGCATGTAAAATCCTTTGTTAACATAATTGTTCTTTGTCGTTTGTTTTTCCTCTGTCGAGGCTTAAAGCTCCCGACTACCCTTCCTTACGTATTCCAATTCCTTTCCCTTCCAAGTGCAATTTCCTTTTAGGAACACTAGCCCGACATCTCGGCAATCTAGATCCTTTTCCTTTCCTTGATTTTTCCCCAAAGAATTTTCGTTTGGTGAAACACAAATACCAAAAACAAAAACTCCGAAAACTTATCCAAGATTGTCGGAAATTCCCGCTGTTCTTAAATTCTTTTCCAAAAATCCTTTTCTGATGAAATTCGTTTTAAAACGTATCGAAAATCATTTTTCCTCAAATCCTTTATTTCCATTTTCTAAAAATCCATTAACACTTTGAAAAATATTTTTGGTAATTTATTTATTTTTCTTACTTAAAAAGATCGTTTTTCCTCATACTGCCATTAGACAAGTAAAAGCCCTTATTTCTTGAAAAAATTTATTATCAATCTTAAAATCTTTAAAAAAAAAACACATTTTCTTAAAATTAAGATTTTATTTCCAATTTTCCCGACATTTTCGAAACAAGTACAAAAGTGAAATTTTTTCACGGTTACGTACGCGTGGTTACTCATTAACTTATGCTTTTATTAAAACTCATTTAAATATTATTGTTTTAAACTTAAAAATTAAATCCACCAATTTTCAAAAATGCAATATTTCCCTCAAATTTTCTTAACGTTTTTATCCTTAATTTTCAATAAGCACTGACCGGTGTCAGGCTTCCAATCAATCACAAAATCATCAGAAAGTTTCATACAACACAATTTATCACATGCTTTCACAACCAACAATAAATTCACACATCGCAATTTATAGCATGCTTTCACAGATAAATCATGCCTCACAGAATATTACGCAATAATTTTAGAACAAACACCACAAACTACAACCATTAATTATAGACACACCAAACAATTTATACACATAGTTATCGAAGCTCCTCAGGAAAACTCCCCTTACCTTTGAAGATTCAAGTTCTGATTCAATGAAGTCTCAGTTTTCAAGTCCGGTTTCCTCCATGTAACACCCCGATTTTCGCTGCTTTGTAATATCGGTAATAAATATATAAATATATATTTTTATCCGAGACTTTGAAAATGATTTTGGATAAACCAAGGTCATTTCCTTGTTATACTTATTTTCATAAGGTTACGGGGAAGTTTTTGGTTGAAAATTCAGATGGAAGCCGGTCTACCGTTTTCTGCATTTTCACTGACAGTAAAAGTTCTTGCTCGGAAGACCTAATTTTAATTCGTGAGCGAGATGAAAAATGTTTTTATCGTATTTACTACGATCTTGGAAGTTTTGAAAATTTTGGTTAAAAAAAATTAAAATATTATATTTGTTGCGGGCGTATACGTCGAGATATCTCTAGGAAAAGCTTGCGCCAGATGAACCAAGGAGTCGGCAATGGAGCTGAGATGAAGGATTTGACCGACTTGACGAGCATTTATGACGAGCTTATCCGAGTCATAACGGCCATAATGGCGCATTTATGACAAAGGGAATTTTTGCCATGAAATGACCATTTTACCCTTATCTTTTTATGACAATTACAAGCCATGCCATTGGAAAATTTGACCAAATGTTAACCAAAACTCACGGCTCCAAAATTGTCTTCTTCATTTAAGGCATTTTTCTTCCATTTCCATGTTTTTCTTCTTGAAAACCTAAGCTTTTGCCTTAAGAACTCCAAAGTGTTCATAATTCGTCAGATTTTTCCTAGCAATGATGACCATTTTCTCTCCTGAGTCTCGGAAAACTTTAAACATGAAAGTTGTTCATCTTTCTCTCTTCTTTCCAACGACATAAAGATCATCCAAAACGGACAAGTATGTTGAGAGATCTACCCAAATTACTAAAACAGTTCTAAACCCTCATCATGTTCATCTTCTTCTCTAAGTTTCTCAAGAACACCATGAGAAATTTGTGAAGAACATCATCCAAATCTTGCTTTCCTTGAATCATCAAGAGGTAACAACTTCTTATCTTGTCATTTAAATCATTTCTCTTCACAACTTTTGTAGATTCATGGCTTAGATCAACATGTTCTTCATTTACTTAAAATTCATGGAACTAGATTCAAAAATTCTTAACTAATTCTAGAAAAATCCTTTTGACATGAAACCAATTGCTATGATCTTATAATCATCTCTATTTTAATAATCTAGAAGAATAAGATCATGAGAAATTTCTTTCCCTAATTTCTGGACTGGGCCGAATCTAGGTCAAAATGGTGTTCATGGGTTTTGTTTCATTTTCATGTCTTGATTCATGATTCAATCTTCTAGTACCTTGGTAGTTCTTGTATGTAAGTACATAGAAGATCAAAAATCAAACTCGAACCTATTTGTTTCAATCAAGGCCGAAACCCTAGGTATAAACACTTGATGGTTTTGTGATTCAAAAGTTGTTTGTAACACTTGAATCTAACTCTAAGTTTTGTATGTTGATTAAATCGAAGAGTTGAAGAAATTTTAAAAACTTCTAGCCTATGATCTTGAGAAAACAGAAACCCTAGTTCTTGGAACTAGATGAGTTTTAGTTCCTGTTCTTGGTTCATAATCTTGGTTTAAGTGTTTAATCATGCTTAAGTAACTTATGGATCACTAATCCCTAAGTTAACCAAATTTTAATTTTCCTAACCTGGAAAATTGGGTGAAGCCGAACCCTAACCTCCATGAGCCAAGTGTATTGTTGTTTGATTTAATTTATTTTGGTTGCAATTCGTTTGAAGGAAACAACTGAGTTAAGCCGATTTCTGTGACGAAGAGAAAAATCGGATCGGGATCGAGGAGATTAACGAGGCGGTTAGTTCAATCTTCAAGAGGTAAGGGGAGCTTACGAGGGATTTTCTCAATAACTATTTGTTTTTAGTGTGGTTTATATGACTTATCCGTGGTTGTGATTAATTGTTTATGATTGTTTACGTGGTGTTGTTTATCTGTGTATCGGTGATTTATTTGCTTTTAAATTATTTAATTATCTGCAGTAGTATATTATGTTGCTATGATGCATGATCTTCCTAGTGATATAATTATGAGGATGTTGTTGAATGATGAATGTTGGATGTTGTTTGAGAGGCTTGACAGTGGTCAGTGCACAACCGATTAATCAGATAAAAGATCTAATAAAGTTGTGAAAATTATATTCAATGTTTTATGAGAAATGTTGGAATATAATAATGGTGGAAAATATTATTTTGGAAAAATAATGAATTTTTAGAAATATTATTATTTTAATGATTTATTAGTGTAAAAGTAATTTATGAGTCACGGTGAGAGCGTAACGTGAAATTTTTTTTTAATCTTGCTAATTTTTACGCAAGAAATTCCGAAATATTATAAAAAGTTATTTTGTGAAATTAATATTCAAAAATCCTTTATAAAAATAAAAATACAAATACAAATAATAAAATAATAATATAAAATAAAAAGTCAAAGTTTGACTTTAAAAATATTTTCTTGGAAAATGATAAACGATGGCAAGTTTTGAAATTATTTACGGTGAAAATTTAAAAAATAGCGAGTACTTGTTTTGAGAAGATGTTTAATTGGAATTGATTTAATTTTTAAAGCTGAAGTTTCAGTAAAAGAGTTTTCAAGTAGAAATGATTTTACGTAAATGAGTTTTACTTAACGACGATATAGAACTTAGTAACCGAGATGTCGGGGTGCTAGTGTTCTTATGGCGTTGTCTTATTTTGGATTTGTTTTTCACGGACAAAAGCGATGTAAAAAGCGATGTTATGGACCTTAATAACCGAGGCGTCGGGGTATTAAGGTTCGTTGTGTTGTAGACTTGGTATCTACGTAAAGAAGTTAAGGCGTTTTGAGATGTTTTCTATTACCACGAACCTAAGGCTGATTGCAAGCGGTCTAGGGGCTTCGTGATTGAGCACTCGGACTTTGAGGTCTGTGTTGTTAATAAAAGTTGTAAAGATGTGTAAAGCGATGATGCTTTTGAGAGCATTCGATGTTGAAAGGCGATGATGCTTTTGAGAGCATTCGATGTTGAAAGCGATGATAAGTTGAAAGCTTTTGAGAGCTTTGATGTTTAAAAATGATGATGGGTCGAAAGCTGTTGAGAGCTTTGACAAATAAAGATATAACACAAAGAAAAGTGTTGAGAACAAAATGTTTTTCTTGCATGCATTTGGCAGACGTGCCATGATCAAACGAGTGATTACCTTGCGGCGTCATGGTAGATCATAAAGATGTTCTTATTGTGCCTGGTGGACAATGAGGCCCCATCTACGTTGTGATACCTGTGCCACGATGTTGGGCGAGTGTGTGATGGGTTTTATACGAGTGATTACCTTGCGGCGTCATGGTAGATCATAAAGATGTTCTTATTGTGCCTGGTGGATAATGAGGCCCCATCAACGTTGTGACACCTGTGCCACGATGTTGGACAATGTGTGATGGGTTTTGGCTGTGTACTTGTGGCTGTGTGCCGGTAACTATCGAGTCTGATCAACTCACCACGAAGTTGGGGATATCTCATGAGATTAGGTATGAATGTTTAGATGATGTTTTGAAGTGTTCATGCATAGTTTTTCAACGTTGATGTTTGGGGTGTGAAACCCATTAACAAATGATGTGATATAATATGAATGAGTATGTTGTTATAAATATGTATATGTGTATGTGCCTTCTTTTGTGTTGCGCATTTAGTTATGGTGATAAATCCATATATTGGTGTCTCACTCTTACAACACATCTCAGAGACGTACAAGGGGTATGAACCCTACAAGAAGAGGAAGGTTGTCTAGCTGGAAGCGTGATGTGCTGCTCCTATTGGCTGTAGTGTCTGTTAGTTACGACCAGCTTAGGTCCTATTATGTTTTGAGGATAAAACTGAAAATGATTTAGGTATGAAAACATATGAGGCAGTATAGTTGTATGACTTATATACATTGTGTATTTAAGTGTAATTTGATTACGTTGTTGTTGTTATGAGGTTAAAAGAAAAAAAAATATTTATCACCATATTTTGAAAAGATGAACATTGAGAAAACATTATTTTCCAAAAGTAACCAGCAAATTAAGTTTTATTTCCGCAAATGGGTAACCATGTGATGACCCGAGTTTAGGGTGTCACACTCCACAAACTCCGAACAACGTAACAACTAATAACACAATCCTTCACAAAACAACACATAACTAATTAAACTTTGAAAAAAATCTATTATTTCCTATGGGTATGGTTTCGGCCCAAGTAAGAAAATAGGTTCGAGGTTTCAAAATTCCACATACTCTTAGATCTATAACCTTAGCGTAGTGTAGAGTTAAGACAAGTTATCATAAGTTGAAAAATGAAACAAAAACTTTCAACTCCTCAAGAAAATAATTTCGGCCATGAGTAAAATAATGGCTTAGAGATTTGATTTTGATTCAATAATCATGGACTCAACATATATATGAATTACAAGATTGAATCAAGCAAGACTAGTTAACAAAATGCACAAAGTCCTCCCCACTATAAACTAGGGTTCGGCCTTGACAAAATAAAAGGGCACAAAATTTTTGTTTGATGTATCCTCTTGGATCTTAAATATAGAGAGAATACTAAGATCATAGAAATTGGTTTCACTTTAAAAGGATTTTTTTATGATTTTTATGAATTTTCAAAGTTTCTAGATAATAATTTAGGAATCTTTGTTTATCATAATTCATGTACAACAATTTATTTTTAGTTTCTTTAAGTAAATTAATTACATTGGAAATTATTGATAATATTCAATACCAATGTATTTATAATATTTATTATTTATTTATATAGATATAGATGGGAAGAGGAAAAACCAAGAGTCCAAATAGAGAGAGAAAAGAAAGTTTAGCCAAACACATTGATGATTATCAAATGTACAATCCTAATAAATGCAAGCCTCGTAGATGAAGCAAAGAAAAGAATAAAATAATAAAATAACAGTAAAGAAATAAAAATAAAAAGTACCAAAAAAATGGCATGATGCCACCTCAAATATACAGTAAAATAAGCTATCCAACTTTTATATTAGTATAGATATAGCTGCCTTCACCAATTTCACATAGGGCTGGACTAACACGCCCGACCTGTCCGTAAACTGTGCTACCCGAGAGGAAATTGAAGCAACCGGGTGGATGTGGGTGGGTAATCAGTCAGTTCGTTGTTTCAGTTCTACATGGTTTTGGGCGGGCGAGTTCGGTTTTAAAAAATAGTATCCGTCGAATTTCGAACCCGATCGAGGACCAATGAACACAGTTAGATTAGAATGACCAGGATCAATGGTAAATGGATGGCTAGGATTATATCAATTTGTGTTTGTTTTGTATCTCAATCTCTCTATTCTCATTTCTTAGTTTCTCACCCAGACTTATCATTTTCTCTCTCTCGTTTCTCTAGTCCCTTCCATTGTACCTTTCTCTTTCATTTCCAGAAACCCTGCTCACTCCATTGTTCTCTGCCTCTCATCGAATCATTAACAACCGCCGTCACACCACCGCCATCGCACCACCGCCTACTGCTCCGTGCATCTCTCACTCTACTACTCTCACACTCTTGCACCAGATCTGCTTTTGTGTTACAATCTTGCAAATCTACACAAATCAAAGGTAGATCTCCACGCTCTCGTGAAGCCTTTGCTCATCCACTTTCTGACACCAGCGCTAGAAGCCCATACAGACCACCATGCGCGATCGTCGTTGCTCCAGAACTTAAGATGCGGTTTCTCAGATCTACCATAGAAGGTCTTAGATTTGCCAAAGAACGGAGGGATAGGGAAGCAGAACAGCGGATGAAGATCTGCGAACGAAGATATGTGAAGAAACATTCCGGGTTTGATGTTTTTCGTTGAAAGTTTGAAACTTCCATGCTTTTTGTTTATGTTTATGGTTAGTAACCTTTGATGCTTTCTGTATTCCTCTGAAATTTTGATGCTTTGAAAGTTTAACACTGTCTGGATGTATCTATTCCCCTCTTGGTGTTTCCTGTTAAATTTTTTTTTTGGTTGGTTTAAAACCGTGTGTACCCACCTACCGAACCGACCAAACCGCCACCCGCCCAAACCGAGGCCACAAACAGACGGGAACAAGCCTTATATTCTTGAGGTCGATTTTGGTCGGATTGGGAGTTTAGGGACCAAATCCGCGGTAAGCCGACCAATGTCCAGCCCTAATTTCATATATAAGTATAGGGTTTCACTATAAACTATAAGGATCTGTGCCGCCATCAGTTGGGTTAGAAGAAAATAATAGAAGTAGCCTTCCTTTCGCTATCTATCACTGATTCACATAATATACGTTCATAAACTTACTTGTAGGGTGATGGCAATGCCAGGGAGAAGTGGATCTATTGCTGCTCCATTCTACACATATCGGTACAATATATATAACTTCTAATTTCCATGTCATTGTCTTGCTTTCATCTCCGATTATATATGTTTTTTTTTTGTATCTTTTCAACTGTTTAAAATTGTTGTGTTGTCTTGTCTTCACTAGATTCATGAGTGAGGCCGGTCCATCTTTAGGGATAAAAGGTGCATGTCTGGTTAGATGGAAATCATTGTTGATGTCTTATATTTCTTCATCTTCTTTGTTATGTTTCGCGCTATTTCCAAATGGTGCTCGGAACAAGTCCTCAACGACTATGATTTCCTTGATTAAATTGTGGCGAAGGTCTATGTCTTAATGGTCACGTAGCTTTGTCACCATAAAGGTAAAAATAATTTATTTAATAATCACAATTATGATAATAGTTTATATAATTATATTCAATTTCAAATTTCTAAAAATAATTTGTTTTGAAGATGACTTGTATCTATTAGAGAACATTCGGGTGGGAGAGAGTTGACCATCTAGTTATTAGCCATCATTCATCAAGGAATATGTATAAATTTTGATGGGAAACATAAATTTTATGTGGAACCCACTATATTTGATGAGTCCCATATGAAATTTAACCACCAATAATCAAGAGTGTGTTGGAGAGTGTTCAAAAGAGTGTGATGCATTTGTCCAGTGGTATTGCACCATTAACCACTGGTGCATTAAGTGCTTTTTACGTCAGTTAAAATTGATTTTTTACGTCAGAATCTTGGTAGCGTAAATACGGTGGCGTTAAAAGTTTAACTTTTAACGTCGGTTGAAGCGGCGTTAAATATAAGACTATTAACATCGGTTCTTTAACACAATGGCGTTAATTTTGTCAAAATTAGCGTCGGTTCTTTAACAAAACCGGCGTAAATTTTGTTAAAACTAACGTCAATTGTTGTCAGAAGCGGCGTTAAAGGTATTAATTTTAACGTCGGTTGTAATAAACAAGCGGCGTTAATAGTGTATCTTGTATATTTTTATAAAATACTTTTAACGTCAGTTGTATGATACAACTGACGTTAATAGTATTTTTTTTTAAAATTCATTTTTAAAATATCACTCCCCTAAGCCATCCCTGCATTCAGTAAATATCCCAGTAACACAGAATATCACACACATTACATAATTGCAAAGGAAAAATGGAACAATGATCCATATGTATGCCTGTTCAAAACAATATATATTTATTAACATAGGTTATAAATGTATACTAAGTTTAAACTACCTATATCAATATCCCTTCGTGATGATCATCACGAGTGGCATGTACATCGTCCACCTGTGTCTCCTCGATTATAGTAGGCATGTTTGTTGAAAAAGAAGGAGTCTCAGGAATATCAAGATTTGAATCTTCATTTTCATCACTACCATTATACATGCTTTTTCCTTGGAGAACCACGGACAACCTTTTGTTAGAAGGATCAGTGATGTAGAACACTTGTTTTGCTTGGGAAGCCATTATGAAAGGCTCATTTATATGACCTAACTTGTTGAGGTCTACCAATGTGAACCCCAATTCGTCGGTTTGTACACCACCGTTACTATCAACCCACTTACATTTAAATACCGGCACCGTAAGCTTAGTGTAATCAGTACCCAAATATCTTCAATATATCCAAAGTAAGGTCTCGGTGCTGTAACGGGTTTTGTGTCCTTTGCACTAGAGAAGTGCATTGCTTCAGCCACGATCATAACCCCACTATTTTGCATGGTACTCTTGTTATCTTGTTCCTTTGTATAAAAGGAAAAGTTATTTATGTCGTATCCGCTTCAACATATAGCGTTGAAGTTAGGCCCACGTGCTAGCCATTTTACGTCATCGAAGCGATACTACCATCCTTAAGCATTTCTTCCTTGAACCATGGTAAGAAAGTCTTGTTATGCTTGTTCAACAACCACCTTTCGCTCATTCGAGGGTTTTCTTGATTGACTTTTCTTTTATGTTCATATAAGAAAGGCTGAACACATTCGATGTTGTTCAATACATACAAATGTGCTTGAAGCACTTCTTCCCGATCCTTCCTATTAATTCTTAAGCCATGTGTACCCTTACCTTGACATCTGATCTCATCATGCCGAGGCTTAGGAACCCCTATAGGATCCGTGTTATGAAGGTAGTCCGAACAAAACTCAATAGCTTCTTCGCAACATACCTTTGAACAATAGATGCTTCAGGACGATGAGGATTCTTCACGTACCCTTTCAAGATCTTCATGTAGCGCTCAACTGGGTACATCCATCTCAGAAAAACCGGCCCACATAATCTAATCTCCCTCACCAAATGAACAATTAAGTGAACCATTATGTCGAAAATGGAAGGAGGAAAATACATCTCCAATTGGCACAAGATTGTAGCAGCCTCAACTTCCAAGTCATCCAACATATGGGGGTCAACGACTTTGCTACATATAGAATTGAAGAATGAGCACAACCGAGTAATGGCATGTCTCACATTTTTTGTAGCAATACCACGAATAGCAACGGGCAGAAGTTGTTGCATCAAGATGTGACAATCATGAGACTTCAAGCCAACCAATTTAAGATCACTAGAGACAAGCCTCTTCATATTTGAAGAGTAACCATGTGGAACTTTGATGCCCTGAAGACGCCCGCAGAAACTTTGTCTCTCTTTTTTTTGACAAAGTATGACATCTTTGGCGGCAAATAAGTCCGCTTACCATCCTCAACAAGCTGGAGCTAACTGCTCTCGTATACCCATAGCAACGAGGTCGAGGCGAGCATTCACACCATCCTTTGTCTTGCCCTGAATGTTGAGAAGCGTCCCGATCACACTATCACACACATTTTTCTCCACATGCATCACATCAATGCGATTATCGACATCAAGCTTGCGCCGATATGGAAGATCAAAGAATATCGACCTCTTCTTCCATATGTTTTTCTCATGACTTTACCTTTCTTTTTGGACTTGCCGAATATAACATCGATGTCCTTTACCCTCGATAAACCTGCACTCCAATTAAGGCCGCCGGCACTTCTTACGTCTCTTGGCATCCATTAAAAGCTTTTTTCATCTTACGATATGGGTGATCACGTCTAAGAAATCTCCAGATGCCCAAGGTAAACCGTCTTCTTACCATGATGCAACTGAGTGTAGCATGTGCCTTCTTCACATATAGGGCATGCTTTATGCCCCTTGACACAGTACCCGGACAAGTTACCGTATGCTGGAAAGTCGATGATGGTGCAAAATAACATGGCACGAAGCTTGAAAGTCTCATGAGAATACCCATCAACTACATCAACACCTTCCACCCACAACGTTTTCAAGTCTTCAATCAAGGGACCTAGATAAACATCTAAGTCATTTTCTGGTTGCTTTGGGCCCGAAATCATCATAGACAACATCATGTATTTGCGCTTCATGCACAACCAAGGGGGCATGTTGTAAATCACCAACAGAACAGGTCATGAACTATGAATACTACTCATGTTACCATAAGGATTCATTCCATCCGTAGCAAGTCCAAGCCTTAGGTTTCTTGGCTCATCGGCGAAATCCGGAAACATAGTATCGATATTCTTCCATTGAATAGAATCAGCAGGATGGCGAACCTTTCCATCACGTTTCCTCTCATCATTATGCCATCTAAGATTCTTCGCATCTTTTGCATTGGCAAACAATCGCTTGAACCTTGGAATTATTGGAAGATACCACAACACCTTCGCAGGAGGACCCTTTTTTCTCACATCATCAACATCATCATCATCATCACCACCCTTCACTTTGTATCTTGATAACCCACATTTGGGGCAATCGTGTTTGTCTTCATGAACACCGGTGTACAATATGCAATCATTGGGGCAAGCGTGTATCTTCTTATACTCCATACCCATAGGACACAATACCTTCTTGGCCTCATAGTTACGGTCGAGGCAATGTGTTGTCCTCCGGAAGCAAGTCTTTCAACACTTCAAGCAATTCTGTGAAGCTTTTATCGCTCCAACCATTTCTCGCCTTCACACAAACCAATTTTAGCACCGCCGACAACCGTGTATGAGTAGTACACCCTGGATATAAAGGCTTATCCGCATCACCGCACAACCTATCATACACATGCGCTCGATGAAAAGATTCTAGTCCAATATCACGAATCATGTCCTCTACTCGATCATCCTCCATATCTACGTCAACGTCCTCACTTTGGGAGACACTCGCCTTATTACTACTCAACAACATATCACCATGCCATATCCATCTTGTATAACTCAAGCAAATCCCTTCACAAATCAAATGAGTACGTATATCCTTCACCGTACATTTCCTCGTATTCAAACACTTGACACAAGGACAACAGAACATTCCATTACTATTAGGAACATTCCTTTGAGCAAATTATATAAATTCTCCCACCCCCTTCAAATACTCAGCACTAGTACGCTTACAAACCATCCAACTACGATCCATAACTAGATAGGTCCTGTAGATATACAAAACATATATATATCCAATATAAGGACAATACGGGAGTTTGAAAACTATAGTTTTTAAAGATTATTTGCCAAGCACGGTCACGGCCTGGCGGTGATGTCCATCACGGCCGTAGCGTGCCAACTGAGCAGAACCATGCCATCACAGGCCGGAACCGATCACGGCCTAGCCGTGATTAGAATAACGGCCGTGACAGATCAACCAGCAGAGCAACATGCACTCAAAACCAAAAGCAGAGACGTACATTCCAAACAACTCAAACTCACGGTTTCAAGTTTCAACTCTCGAGACTACAGTTTCGACATACACTCAAAACCAAAAATACAAAAATGTGCCCTAAATACTCACCAGAAATAGGTGCTCGCGTGGTGGTGGGGAGGGGAGCTCGAGTGGTGGCCAACGTTCGATGTGGTTACTGAGAGCAAAGGGACAAGGAGAGTTAGTGCGCGGGAAGGGGAAAGAGAGATGTACGTCAAGTTATTGCAAAGAATGAATGGAAAGACAGAGTTAGGGTTAATAGTGTACCTCATGGTGGTGGCGAAGAAGCCCTCGCGGTGGTTGCGGTGGAGATGAGCTCGCGATTAGGGTTCTGTGCTGGGTGAGAGTGAGAGTGAGGGTTGAGAGTGATTTAGGGTTGAGCGTGATGAAAAGAGAAAAGAGACGTACGTACAGAGCGAAGTGCAGAAGGCGCGCGGGTGTTAACATAAAACAACATTTAACGTCAGTTTTATTAACAAACCGACGTTAAATATTAATATTTTTTTAAAAAAAACACTTTTAACGTCCGTTGTTGAATACAACTGACGTTAAAAGTATTAAAGTAACATTCTTCTATAACAGTCTGTCATACTGCCTCTTCTTTTCCTCTATATTTCTATTCCTTCACAAAATGGCTTTGAGACCTGTGTTAATTGAGTGACAACAGGGCATTTCAGATAGCTAGGGATATAGGATTAATTACGTCAGCTATTTATTTAACTGAAGTAAAAAATCACACTTTTAACGTCAATTGTATAAACAACAGACGTTAAAAATAAATATTTTTTATTTTAAAAACACTTTTAACTTCAGTTTTATTCAACAACTGACGTTAACAGACCTGTGTGACAATAGGGCATTTCAGATAGGGATATAGGATTATTTACGTCAGCTGTTTATTTAACTGAAGTAAAAAACCACACTTTTAACGTCAGTTGTATAAACGACTGACGTTAAAAATAAATATTTTTTATTTTAAAAACGCTTTTAACGTCAGTTTTATTCAACAACTGACGTTAAAAGTGTATCTTCCTATTCCTTCGGACGTTTTCTTTTCTGCACGTTTATAATATATGACTACCAGGCCAACTCCCAATACGCCTTGGAACCTAATGCTCTTAATGATCAATTTAATTTTTTAGCAACTTACGACGCCTAGTAACTTCATCCCCTACTCCTATAAATA
>JAUPTC010001670.1:0-22000 GCA_030762895.1 Sophora flavescens
CTAGTAGAGCCCAAATGGACGAGTTAGGTCATAAAGGACCTAACTGGGCCAATTTGTACTTCTTTGGTCCTAATGGAGCCCAAATGGACCTGTTTGATCCTAATAGAGCCCAAATGGACTTTTTAGGTCGTATAGGACCTAACAGCGCCAATTTGTACTTCTTTGGTCCTATTGGACCCCAAATGGACTTGTTTGACCCTAATAGAGCCCAAATGGACTTGTTTGATCCTTATCGAGCCAAAATGGACTTGTTAGGTCATAAAGGACCTTACTGGGCCAATTTGTACTTCTTTGGTCCCATTGGAGCCCAACTGGACTTGTTTGAGCCCAATTTAGACCAAAATGCACTTTTTAGGTCATAAAGGACCTAACTGGGTCAATTTGTACTTCTTTGGTCCTATTGGAGCCCAAATGGACTTGTTTGAGCCCAAAAATGTCCAAAATGCACTTTTTGGGTCATATAGGACCTAACTGGGTCAATTTGTACTTCTTTGGTCCTATTGGAGCCCAAATGGACTTGTTTGATCTTAATAGAGCCAAAATGCACTTTTTAGGTCATATAGGACCTAATTGTTCCAATTTGTACTTCTTTGGTCCTATTGGAGCCCAAATGGACTTGTTTGATCCTAATAGAACCCAAATGGACTTTTTAGGTAATATAAGACCTAACTGGGCCAATTTGTACTTCTTTGGTCCTATTGAAGCCCAAATGGACTTGTTTGATCCTAATAGAGCCCAAATGGACTTGTTAGGTCATAAAGGACCTAACTGTGCCAATTTGTACTTCTTTGGTCCTATTGGAGCCCAAATGGACTTGTTTGATCCTAATAGAGCCCAAATGGACTTTTTGGACCTAATTGGGCCAATTGAACGGCCCAATTGTAATTCTTTGGTCCTAATGGAGCCCAAATGGACTTGTTTGAACCTAATAGAGCCCAAATGGACTTTTTAGGTCATATAAGACCTAATGGGCCAATTTGTACTTCTTTGGTCTATTGGAGCCCAAATGGACTTGTTTGATCCTAATAGAGCTAAAATGCACTTTTTAGGTCATATAGACCTAACTGGGCCAATTTGTACTTCTTTGGTCCTATTGGAGCCCAAATGGACTTGTTTGATCTAATAGAGAAATGACTTTTAGACCTAACTTGGCCAATTTGTACTTCTTTGGTCCTATTGGAGCCCAAATGGATTTGTTTGATCCTAATAGAACCAAAATGGACTTTTTAGGACATATAGGACCTAACTGGGCCAATTTGTACTTCTTTGGTCCTATTGGAGCCCAAATGGACACGTTTGATCATAAAAGAGCCCAAATGGACTTGTTAGGTCATAAAGGACCTAACTGTGCCAATTTGTACTTCTTTGGTCCTATTGGAGCCCAAATGGACTTGTTTGATCCTAATAGAGCCCAAATGGACTTTTTAGGTCATATAGGACCTAACTAGGCCAATTTGTACTTCTTTGGTCCTATTGGAGCCCAAATGGACTTGTTTGATCCTTATAGGTCCTAATGGACTTTTTTGGTCATATTGGACCTAACTGGGCATTTCTTTTGGTCATGACCAAATGTACTTGTTTGATCCTAATAGAGCCCAAATGGACTTTTTAGGTCATAGCCTACTGGCCAATTTGTACTTCTTTGGTCCTATTAGAGCCCAAATGGACTTGTTTGATCCTAATAGAGCCCAAATGGACTTTTTAGGTCATATAGGACCTAATGGCCAATTTATACTTCTTTGGTCCTATTGGAGCCCAAATGGACTTGTTTGATCCTAATAGAGCCCAAATGGACTTTTTAGGTCATATAGGACCTATCTAGGCCAATTTGTACTTCTTTGGTCCTATTGGAGCCCAAATGGACTTGTTTGATCCTAATAGAGCCCAAATGGACATTTTTAGGTCATATAGGACCTAACTATGCCAATTTGTACTTCTTTGGTCCAATTAGAGTCCAAATGGACTTGTTTTATACTAATAGATCCCAAATGGACTTTTTAGGTCATATAGGACCTAACTGGGCCAATTTGTACTTCTTTGGTCCTATTGGAGCCCAAATGGACTTGTTTGATCCTAATAGAGCCAAAATAGACTTTTTAGGTCATATATGACCTAACTGGTACAATTTGTACTTCTTTGGTCCTATTGTAGCCCAAATGGACTTGTTTGATCCTAATAGAACCAAAATGGACTTTTTAGGTCATATAGGACCTAACTGGGCCAATTTGTACTTCTTTGGTCCTATTGGAGCCCAAATGGACTTGTTTGATCCTAATAGAGCCCAAATGGACTTTTTAGGTCATATAGGACCTAACTATGCCAATTTGTACTTCTTTGGTCCTATTAGATCCCAAATGGACTTGTTTGGTCCTAATAGAGCCCAAATGGACTTTTTAGGTCATATAGACCTAACTAGGCCAATTTGTACTTCTTTGGTCCTATTGGAGCCCAAATGGACTTGTTTGATCCTAATAGGCCCAAATGGACTTTTTTGGTCATATAGGACCTAACTGCCAATTTGTACTTCTTTGGTCCAATTGGAGCCCAAATGGACTTGTTTGATCCTAATAGACCAAATGGACTTTTAGGTCATAAGGACCTAACAATTTGTACTTCTTTGGTCCTATTGAGCCCAAATGGACTTGTTTGATCCAAAAAGCCAAAGACTTTTAGGTCATATAGACCTAAGCAATTTACTTCTTGGTCTATTGAGCCCAAATGGACTTGTTTGATCCTAATAGAGCCAAAATGCACTTTTTGGTCATATAGGACCTAAGGCCAATTTGTACTTCTTTGGTCCTATTGGAGCCCAAATGGACTTGTTTGATCCTAATAGACCCAAATGGACTTTTAGGTCATATAGACCTAATGGGCCAATTTGTACTTCTTGGTCTATTAAGCCCAAATGGACTTGTTTGATCCTAATAGAGCCAAATGGACTTTTAGGTCATATAGACCTAACTAGGCAATTTGTACTTCTTGGTCCTATTGGAGCCCAAATGGACTTGTTTGATCCTAATAGAGCCCAAATGGACTTTTTAGGTCATATAGGACCTAACTGCCAATTTGTACTTCTTTGGTCCTATTGGAGCCCAAATGGACTTGTTTGATCCTAATAGAGCCCAAATGGACTTTTGGTCCTATTGGACCTAACGGCCAATTGTACTTCTTTGGTCCTAATGGAGCCCAAATGGACTTGTTTGATCCTAATAGAGCCCAAATGGACTTTTTAGGTCATAGACCTAATGGCCAATTTGTACTTCCTTGGTCCTATGAGCCCAATGGCTTTTTGATCCTATAGGCCAATGGACTTTTAGGTCATATAGACCTAACGCCAATTTGTACTTCTTGGTCCTATTGAGCCCAAATGGACTTGTTTGATCCTAATAGAGCCAAATGGACTTTTAGGTCATATAGGACCTAAGGCCAATTTGTACTTCTTTGGTCTATTGGAGCCCAAATGGACTTGTTTGATCCTAATAGAGCCAAATGGATTTTTAGGTCATATAGGACCTACCTAGTCAATTTGTACTTCTTTGGTCCTATTGGAGCCCAAATGGACTTGTTTGATCCTAATAGGTCCTAATGGACTTTTAGGTCATATAGGACCTAATCCAATTTGTACTTCTTGGTCCTATTGGAGCCCAAATGGACTTGTTTGATCCTAATAGAGCCCAAATGGACTTTTTAGGTCATAAAGGACCTAACTGTGCCAATTTGTACTTCTTTGGTCCTATTGGAGCCCAAATGGACTTGTTTGATCCTATAGAGTGTTTTTAGGTCATATAGGACCTAATGGGCCAATTTGTACTTCTTGGTCCTTTGGAGCCCAAATGGACTTGTTTGATCCTAATAGAGCCTAATGGACTTTTTAGGTCATATTGGACCTAATGGGCCAATTTGTACTTCTTTGGTCCTATGGAGTCCAAATGGACTTGTTTGATCCTAATAGAGCCAAAATGGACTTTTTAGGTCATATAGGACCTAACTAGGCCAATTTGTACTTCTTTGGTCCTATTGGAGCCCAAATGGACTTGTTTGATCCTAATAGAGCTGCTCTTTTAGGTCATATGACCTAAGAATTTGTACCTTGGTCTATTGAGCCCAAATGACTTGTTTGATCCTAATAGAGAAAATGGACTTTTTGATCCTAATAGAGCCCAAATGGACTGTTAGGTCATAAGGACCTAACTGGCAATTTGTACTTCTTGGTCTAATGAGCCCAAATGGACTTGTTTGATCCTAATAGAGCCCAAATGACTTTTAGGTCATATAGACCTAACTGGGCCAATTTGTACTTCTTTGGTCCTATTGGAGCCCAAATGGACTTGTTTTATCCTAATAGAGCCCAAATGGACATTTTAGGTCATATAGGACCTAACTGGGCCAATTTGTACTTCTTTGGTCCTATTGGAGCCCAAATGGACTTGTTTGATCCTAATAGAGCCCAACTGGACATTTAGGTCATATAGGACCTAACTGGGCCAATTTGTGCTTCTTTGGTCCTATTGAAGCCCAAATGGACTTGTTTGATCCTAATAGAGCCCAAATGGACTTTTTAGGTCATAAAAGACCTAACTAGGGCAATGTGTAGTTCTTGGTCTATTGGAGCCCAAATGGACTTGTTTGATCCTAATAGGCCCAAATGGACTTTTTAGGTCATATAGGACCTAACTGGCCAATTTGTACTTCTTTGGTCCAAATGGAGCCCAAATGGACTTGTTTGATCCTAATAGAGCCCAAATGGACTTTTAGGTCATATAGGACCTAACTGGGCCAATTTGTACTCTTTGGTCCTATTAGATCCCAAATGGACTTGTTTGATCCTAATAGATCCCAAATGTACTTTTTAGGTCATATAGGACCTAACTGGGCCAATTTGTACTTCTTTGGTCCTATTGGAGCCCAAATGGACTTGTTTGATCCTAATAGAGCCCACATGGACTTGTTTGATCCTAATAGAGCCCAAATGGATTTTTTAGGTTATATAGGACCTAACTGGGCCAATTTGTACTTCTTTGGTCCTAATGGAGCCCAAATTGACTTGTTTGATCCTCATAGAGCCCAAATGGACTTTTTAGGTCAAATAGGACCTATCTGGGCCAATTTGTACTTCTTTGGTCCTAATGGAGCCCTAATGGACTTGTTTGATCCTAATAGAGCCAAATGGACTTTTAGGTCATATAGACCTAACTGGTCCAATTTGTACTTCTTTGGTCCTATTGGAGCCCAAATGGACTTGTTTGATCCTAATAGAGAAGCCAAATGGACTTTTAGGTCATATAGGACCTAACTGGGCCAATTTGTACTTCTTTGGTCCTATTGGAGCCCAAATGGACTTGTTTGATCCTAATATATCCCAAATGGACTTTTTAGGTCATATAGGACCTAACTGGGCCAATTTGTACTTCTTTGGTCCTATTGGAGCCCAAATGGACTTGTTTGATCCTAATAGAGCCCAAATGGACTTTTTAGGTCATATATGACCTAACTGGGCCAATTTGTACTTCTTGGTCCTAATGGAGCCCAAATGGACTTGTTTGATCCCAATGAGGCCAAATGCACTTTTAGGTCATATAGACCTAACTGTGCAAATTAGTACTTCTTTGGTCCTAATAGAGCCCAATTGGACTTGTTTGATCCTAATAGAGCCCAAATGGACTTGTTAGGTCATAAAGGACCTAACTGTGCCAATTTGTACTTCTTTGGTCCTATTTGAGCCCAAATGGACTTGTTTGATCCTAATAGAGCCAAAATGGACTTTTTAGGTCATATAGGACCTATCTGGACCAATTTGTACTTCTTTGGTCCTATTGGATCCCAAAAGGACTTGTTTGATCCTAATAAAGCCAAAATGCACTTTTTAGGTCATATAGGACCTAACTGGGCCTATTTGTACTTAATTGGTCCTATTGGAGCCCAAATGGACTTGTTTGATCCTAATAGAGCCAAAATGCACTGTTTAGGTCATAAAGGACCTAACTGTGCCAATTTGTACTTCTTTGGTCCTGTTGGAGCCCAAATGGACTTGTTTGATCCTAATAGAGCCAAAATGGACTTTTTAGGTCATATAGGACCTAATGTGCCAATTTGTACTTCTTGGTCTTTGGAGCCAAATGGACTTGTTTGATCCTAATAGAGCCCAAATGGACTTTTAGGTCATATAGGACCTAACTGGGCCAATTTGTACTTCTTTGGTCCTAATGGAGCCCAAATGGACTTGTTTGACCTAATAGAGCCCAATGGACTTTTAGGTCATATAACCTGTAGAAATGACTTTGATTTTAGGCCAAATGGACTTTTAGGTCATATAGACCTAACTGGGCCAATTTGTACTTCTTTGGTCTATAAGAGCCCAAATGGACTTGTTTGACCCTAATAGATCCCAAATGGACTTTTTAGGTCATATAGGACCTAAACGGCCCAATTGTACTTCTTAGGTCCTAAGGGAGCCCAAATGGACTTGTTTGATCCTAATAGAGCCCAAATGCACTTTTAGGTCATATAGGACCTAACTGGGCCAATTTGTACTTCTTTGGTCCTAATGGAGCCCAAATGGACTTGTTTGACCCTAATAGAGCCCAAGTGGACTTATTAGGTCATATAGGACCTAACTGGGCCAATTTGTACTTCTTTTGTCCGAATGGAGCCCAAATGGACTTGTTTGAGCCCAATTAAGGCCCAAATGGACTTTTTAGGTCATATAGGACCTAATTGGGCCAATTTGTACTTCTTTGGTCCTATTGGAGCCCAAATGGACTTGTTGGACCCGAATAGATCCCAAATGGACTTTTTAGGTCATATAGGACCTAACTGGGCCAATTTGTACTTCTTTGGTCCTATTGTAGCCCAAATGGACTTGTTTGATCCTAATAGAGCCCAAATGGACTTGTTAGGTCATAAAGGACCTAACTGGGCCAATTTGTACTTCTTTGGTCCTATTGGAGCCCAAATGGACTTGTTTGATCCTAATAGAGCCAAATGGACTTTTTAGGTCATATAGGTCCTAACTAGGCCAATTTGTACTTCTTTGGTCCTATTGGAGCTCAAATGGATTTGTTTGATCCTAATTGGTCCTAATGGACTTTTTAGGTCATATAGGACCTAACTGGGCCAATTTGTACTTCTTTGGTCTTATTGGAGCCCAAATGGACTTGTTTGATCCTAATAGAGCACCAATGGACTTGTTTGATCCTAATAGAGCCCATATGGACTTGTTAGGTCATAATGGATCCCAAATGTACTTCTTTGGTCCTAATGGAGCCAAAATGGACTTGTTAGTTCATAAAGGACCTAACTGGACCAATTTGTTCTTCTTTGGTCCTATTGGAGCCCAAATGGACTTTTTGGACCTAATTGGGCCAACTGCCCCGAACGACCAAATTGTACTTCTTTGGTCCTAATGGAGCCCAAATGGACTTGTTTGACCCTAATAGAGCCCAAATGGACTTTTTAGGTCATATAGGACCTAACTGGGCCAATTTGTACTTTTTTGGTCCTATTGGAGCCCAAAAGGACTTGTTTGACCCTAGTAGAGCCCAAATGGATTTTTTAGGTCATATAGGACCAAACTGGGCCAATTTGTACTTCTTTGGTCTTAATGGAGCCCAAATGGACTTGTTTGAGCCCAATTAAGGCCAAAATGCACTTTTAGGTCATATAGGACCAAACTGGTCCAATTTGTACTTATTTGGAACTAATGGAGCCCAAATGGACTTGTTTGATCCTAATAGAGCCCAAATGGACTTTTAGGTCATATAGGACCTAACTGGGCCAATTTGTACTTCTTTGGTCCTAAAGGAGCCCAAATGGACTTGTTTGAGACTAATAGAGCCCAAATGGACATTTTAGGTCATATACGACCTAACTGGGCCAATTTGTACTTCTTTGGTCCTATTGGAGCCCAAATGGACTTGTTTGATCCTAAAAGAGCCAAAATGCACTTTTTAGGACATATAGGACCTATCTGGGCCAATTTGTACTTCTTTGGTCCTATGGGAGCCCAAATGGACTTGTTTGACCCGAATAGAGCCCAAATGGACTTGTTAGGTCAAATAGGACGTAACTGGTCCAAGTTGTACTTCAATGAACCTATTGGAACCCAAATGGACTTGTTTGATCCTAATAGAGCCCAAATGGACTTGTTAGGTCATATAGGACCTAACTGGGCCAATTTGTACTTCTTTGGTCCGAATGGAGCCCAAATGGACTTGTTTGACCTAATAGAGCCCAAATGGACTTTTTAGGTCATATAGGACCTAACTGGGCCAATTTGTACTTCTTTGGTCCGAATGGAGCCCAAATGGACTTGTTTGAGCCCAATTAAGGCCAAATGGACATTTTAGGTCATATTGACCTAATCGTTCCAATTTGTACTTCTTTGGTCCTATTGGAGCCCAAATGGACTTGTTGGACCCTAATAGATCCCAAATGGACTTTTTAGGTCATATAGGACCTAACTGGGCCAATTTGTACTTCTTTGGTCCTATTGTAGCCCAAATGGACTTGTTTGATCCTAATAGAGCCCAAATGCACTTTTAGGTCATATAGGACCTAACTGGGCCAATTTGTACTTCTTTGTTCCTATTGTAGCCCAAATGGACTTGTTTGATCCTAATAGAGCCAAAATGCACTTTTTAGGTCATATAGGACCTAACTAGGCCAATATGTACTTCTTTGGTCCTATTGGAGCCCAAATGGACTTGTTGGACCCTAATAGATCCCAAATGGACGTTTTAGGTCATATAGACCTAACGGGCCAATTTGTACTTCTTTGTTCTATGAGCCCAAATGGACTTGTTTGATCCTAATAGAGCCAAAATGCACTTTTTAGGTCATATAGGACCTAACTAGGCCAATATGTACTTCTTTGGTCCTATTGGATCCCAAATGGACTTGTTTGATACAAATAGAGCCAAATGGACTTTTTAGGTCATATAGGTCCTAACTAGGCCAATTTGTACTTCTTTGGTCCTATTGGAGCCCAAATGGATTTGTTTGATCCTAATTGGTCCAAATGGACTTGTTAGGTCATAAAGGACCTAACTGTGCCAAATTGTACTTCTTTGGTCTTATTGGAGCCCAAATGGACTTGTTTGATCCTAATAGAGCCCAAATGGACTTTTTAGGTCATATAGGACCTAACTGGGCCAATTTGTACTTCTTTGGTCCTATTGGAGCCCAAATGGACTTGTTTGATCCTATAGAGCACCAATGGACTTGTTTGGTCATAATAGAGCCAATGATTGGACTTGTTTGGTCCTAATGGAGCCCAATTGGACTTGTTTGCTCCTAATGGAGCCAAAATGGACTTGTTAGGTCATAAAGGACCTAACTGGACCAATTTGTTCTTCTTTGGTCCTATTGGAGCCCAAATGGACTTGTTCGATCCTAATAGAGCCCAAATGGACTTTTTGGTCATAATGGGCCTAACCGGGCCAAATTGTACTTCTTTGGTCCTAATGGAGCCCAAATGGACTTGTTTGACCCTAATAGAGCCCAAATGGACTTTTTAGGTCATATAGGACCTAACTGGGCCAATTTGTACTTCTTTGGTCCTATTGGAGCCCAAAAGGACTTGTTTGATCCTAGTAGAGCCCAAATGGACTTTTTAGGTCATATAGGACCAAACTGGGCCAATTTGTACTTCTTTGGTCTTAATGGAGCCCAAATGGACTTGTTTGAGCCCAATTAAGGCCAAAATGCACTTTTAGGTCATATAGGACCTAACTGGGCCAATTGGTACTCTTTGGTCCTAATGGAGCCCAAATGGACTTGTTTGATCCTAATAGAGCCCAAATGGACGTGTTAGGTCATAAAGGACCTAGCTGGGCCAATTTGTACTTCTTTGGTCCTAAAGGAGCCCAAATGGACTTGTTTGATTCTAGTAGAGCCCAAATGGACTTGTTAGGTCATAAAGGATCTAACTCGGCCAATTTGTACTTCTTTGGTCCTATTGGAGCCCAAATGGACTTGTTTGATCCTAATAGAACCCAAATGGACTTTTTAGGTCATATAGGACCTGACTGGGCCAATTTGTACTTCTTTGGTCCTATTGTAGCCCAAATGGACTTGTTTGATCCTAATAGAGCCCAAATGCACTTTTAGGTCATATAGGACCTAACTGGGCCAATTTGTACTTCTTTGGTCCTAATGGAGCCCAAATGGACTTGTTTGACCCTAATAGATCCCAAATGGACTTTTTAGGTCATATAGGACCTAACTGGGCCAATTTGTACTTCTTTGGTCCTATTGTAGCCCAAATGGACTTGTTTGATCCTAATAGAGCCAAAATGCACTTTTTAGGTCATATAGGACCTAACTAGGCCAATATGTACTTCTTTGGTCCTATTGGAGCCCAAATGGACTTGTTTGACCCTAATAGATCCCAAATTGACTTTTTAGGTCATATAGGACCTAACTGGGCCAATTTGTACTTCTTTGGTCCTATTGTAGCCCAAATGGACTTGTTTGATCCTAATAGAGCCCAAATGGACTTTTTAGGTCATATAGGACCTAAATGAGACAAATTGTACTTCTTTGGTCCTATTGGAGCCCAATTGGACTTGTTTGATCCTAATAGAACCCAAATGGACTTTTTAGGTAATATAGGACCTAACTAGGCCAATTTGTACTTCTTTGGTCCTATTGGAGCCCAAATGGACTTGTTTGATCCTAATAGAGCCCAAATGGACTTGTTAGGTCATAAAGGATCTAAATGAGCCAATTTATACTTCTTTGGTCCTATTGGAGCCCAAATGGACTTGTTTGATCAAATAGATCCCAAATGGACTTTTCGGACCTAATTGGGCCAATTGCCCGAACGGCCCAATTGTAATTCTTTGGTCCTAATGGAGCCCAAATGGACTTTTTTGATCTTAATAGAGCCCAAATGGACTTTTTAGGTCATATAGGAGCTAATCGGGCCAATTTGTACTTCTTTGGTCCTATTGGAGCCCAAATGGACTTTTAGGTCATATAGGACCCAATCGGGTCAATTTGTACTACTTTGGTCCTATTGGAGCCCAAATGGACTTGTTTAATCCTAATAGAGCCCAAATGGACTAGTTAGGTCATAAAGGACCTAACTGTGCCAATTTGCACTTCTTTGATCCTATTGGAGCCCAAATGGACTTGTTTGATCTTAATAGAGCCCAAATGGACTTTTTAGGTCGTATAGGACCTAACTGGGCCAATTTGTACTTCTTTTGTCCTATTGGAGCCCAAATGGACTTGTTTGATCCTAATAAAGCCCAAATGGACTTTTTAGGTCAGATAGGACCTAACTGGGCCAATTTGTACTTCTTTGGTCCTATTGGAGACCAAATGGACTTGTTTGATCCTAATAGAGCCCAAATGGACTTTTTAGGTCATATAGGACCTAACTAGGCCAATTTGTACTTCTTTGGTCCTATTGGAGACCAAATGGACTTGTTTGATACTAATATATCCCAAAAGGACTTGTTAGGTCATAAAGGACCTAACGCCAATTTATACTTCTTTGGTCCTATTGGAGCCCAAATGGACTTGCTTGATTAAATAGATCCCAAATGGACTTTTGTCCAAATTGGGCCAATTGCCGAACGGCCCAATTGTACTTCTTTGGTCCTAATGGAGCCCAAATGGGCTTGTTTGAACCTAATAGAGCCCAAATGGACTTTTTAGATCATATAGGACCTAACTGGGCCAATTTGTACTTCTTTGGTCCTATTGGAGCCCAAATGGACTTGTTTGAGCCCAATAAGGGCCAAATGCACTTTTTAGGTCATATAGGACCTAATCTGGGCCAATGTGTACTTCTTTGGTCCTATTGAAGCCCAAATGGACATGTTTGATCCTAATAGAGCCAAAATGCACTTTTAGGTCATATAGGACCCAATCGGCCAATTTGTACTTCTTTGGTCCTATTGGAGCCCAAATGGACTTGTTTGGTCCTAATAGAGCCCAAATGCACTTTTTAGGTCATATACGACCTAACTGGTCCAATTTGTACTTCTTTGGTCCTATTGGAGCCCAAATGGACTTGTTTGATCCTAATAGAGCCCAAATGGACATTTTAGGTCATACAGGACCTAACTAGGCCAATTTGTACTTCTTTGGTCCTATTGGAGCCCAAATGGACTTGTTTGGTCATAAAGGACCTAACTGTGCCAATTTGTACTTCTTTGGTCCTATTGGAGCCCAAATGGACTTGTTTGATCCTAATAGAGCCCAAATGGACTTGTTAGGTCATAAAGGACCTAACTGGGCCAATTTGTACTTCTTTGGTCCTATTGGAGCCCAAATGGACTTGTTTGATCCTAATAGAGCCCAAATGGACATTTTAGGTCATATAGGACCTTACTAGGCCAATTTGTACTTCTTTGGTCCTATTGGAGCCCAAATGGACTTGTTTGCTCCTAATTGGTCCTAATGGACTTTTTAGGTCATATAGGACCTAACTGGGCCAATTTGTACTTCTTTGGTCCAAATGGAGTCCAAATGGACTTGTTTGATTCTAATAGAGCCCAAATGGACTTTTTAGGTCATATAGGACCTAACTGGGCCAATTTGTACTTCTTTGGTCCTATTGGAGCCCAAATGGACTTGTTTGATCTTAATAGAGCCAAAATGCACTTTTTAGGTCATATAGGACCCAATCGGCCAATTTGTACTTCTTTGGTCCTATTGGCGGCCAAATGGACTTGTTTGATCCTAATAGAGCCCCAATGGACTTGTTTGATCCCAATAGAGCCCAAATCGACTTGTTAGGTCGTAAAGGACCTAATTGGGCCAATTTGTACTTCTTTGGTCCTATTGGAGACCAAATGGACTTGTTTGATCCTAATAGAGTCCAAATGGACTTTTTAGGTCATATAGGACCTAATGGGCCAATTTGTACTTCTTTGGTCCTAATGGTGCCAAAATGGACTTGTTTGACCCTAATAGAGCCCAAATGGACATTTAAGGTCATAAAGGAGCTAACTGTGCCAATTTGTACTTCTTTGGTACTATTGGAGCCCAAATGGAATTGTTTGAACCTAATAGAGCCCAAATGGACTTGTTTGATCCTAATAGAGCCAAAATGCGCTTTTAGGTCATATAGAACCCAACTGTGCCAATTTGTACTTCTTTGGTCCTATTGGATCGCAAATGGACTTGTTTGATCCTAATAGAGCCCAAATGGACTTTTTAGGTCATATAGGACCTAACTGGGCCAATTTGTACTTCTTTGGTCCTAATGGAGCCCAAATGGAATTGTTTGACCCTAATAGAGCCCAAATGGACTCTTTAGGTCATATAGGACCTAACTGGGCCAATTTGTACTTCTTTGGTCCTAATGGAGCCCAAATGGACTTGTTTGAGCCCAATTAAGGCCAAAATGCACTTTTTAGGTCATATAGGACCTAACTGGTCCAATTTGTACTTCTTTGGTCCTAATGGAGCCCAAATGGACTTGTTTGATCCTAATAGAGCCCAACTGGACATTTTAGGTCATATAGGAACTAACTGGGCCTATTTGTACTTCTTTGGTCCTATTGGAGCCCAAATGCACTTGTTTGATCCTAATGGAGCCCAAATGAACTTTTTAGGTCATATAGGACCTAACTGGGCCAATTTGTACTTCTTTGGTCCTATTGGAGCCCAAATGGACTTGTTTGATCCTAATTGAGCCAAAATGCACTTTTTAGGTCATTTAGGACCTAACTGGGCCAATTTGTCCTTCTTTGGTCCTATTGGAGCCCAAATGGACTTGTTTGAGCCCAATTAAGGCCAAAATGCACTTTTTAGGTCATATAGGACCTAACTGGGCCAATTTGTACTTCTTTGGTCCCATTGGAGCCCAAATGGACTTGTTTGATCCTAATAGAGCCCAAATGGACTTTTTAGGTCAAATAGGACCTAACTGGGCCAATTTGTACTTCATTGGTCCTAATGGAGCCAAAATGGACTTCTTTGATCCTAATAGAGCCCAAATAAACTATTTAGGACCTAATTGGGCCAATTGCTCCAAACGGCCCAATTGTAATTCTATGGTCCTAATGGAGCCCAAATGGACTTGTTTGATCCTAATGGAGCCCAAATGGACTTGTTTGATCCTAATCGAGCCCAAATGGACTTGTGTGATCCTAGTAGAGCCCAAATGGACTTGTTTGATCCTAATAGAGCCCAAATGGACTTGTTTGATCCTAGTGGAGCCCAAATGGACTTTTTAGGTCATATAGGACCTAATTGGGCCAATTTGAACTTCTTTGTTCCTAATGGAGCCCAAATGGACTTGTTTGTTCCTATTAGAGCCCCAATGGACTTGTTTGATCCTAATAGAGCCCATATGGACTTGTTAGGTCATAAAGGACCTATGGGCCAATTTGTACTACTTTGGTCCTAATGGAGCCCAAATGGACCTGTTTGATCCTGATAGAGCCCAAATGGACTTTTTAGGTCATAAAGGACCTAACTGGGCCAATTTGTACTTCTTTGGTCCTATTGGAGCCCAAATGGACTTGTGTGATCCTAATAGAGCCCAAATGGAGTTTATAGGTCATATAGGACCTATCTGGGCCAATTTGAACTTCTTTGGTCCTATTGGAGCCCAAATGGACTTGTTTGATCCTAATAGAGTCAAAATGCACTTTTTTTGTCATATAGGACCTAACTGGGCCAATTTGTACTTCTTTGGTCCTATTGGAGCCCAAATGGACTTGTGTGATCCTAATAGAGCCCAAATGGAGTTTATAGGTCATATAGGACCTATCTGGGCCAATTTGAACTTCTTTGGTCCTATTGGAGCCCAAATGGACTTGTTTGATCCTAATAGAGCCCAAATGGACTTTTTAGGTCATATAGGACCTAACTGGGTCAATTTGTACTTCTTTGGTCCTATTGGAGCCCAAATGGACTTGTTTGATCCTAATAGAGCCAAAATGCACTTTTTTTGTCATATAGGACCTAACTGAGCCAATTTGTACTTCTTTGGTCCTATTGGAGCCCAAATGGACTTGTTTGATCCTAATAGAGTCCAAATGGACTTTTTAGGTCTTATATGACCTATCTGGGCCAAAATGGACTTGTTTGAACCTAATAGTGCTCAACTGGACATTTTAGGTCATAAAGGACCTAACTGGGCCAATTTGTACTTCTTTGGTCCTAATGGAGCCCAAATGGACCTGTTTGATCCTAATAGAGCCCAAATGGACTTTTTAGGTCATATAGGACCTATCTGGGCCAATTTGTACTTCTTTGGTCCTATTGGAGCCCATGTGAACACCCCAATTTGACCGGGTTCACCAAAAATTTCAAAAAAAAATAATAATAAAAAAAAATAATAATAATAATAAAATAAAAAATTTTGCAAAGGAAATAAAAATAAAAATAATAAAATGATTAAAACCATATCATCATCATCCCTAGCAACCACTTTATTTTGAATTTGAATTTAATTTTCAAATCAGAGATACTGGACATATTTTTAGGATCAGATAGCAATCCTAATCTTGGCGGGATTTTAGGATCAAGATGAGAGGAATGGGCATTATAAAAAGCATAACACAGATCAGAAAAAGGATACGGTTTTTCTTGGTTGTCCTTCCTCTTCCCATTCTGTTTATGTTTTTTCGCGTGGCTTTTCTTCTTCTTCACCAGGAACTAGTTTTTTCAGATCTCATTTTCTTTCCTTACCTTCTTCCTTCATCCATCAAACCAATCACTCTCCCTTCAAACTTCATCTTCTCCTTTCCTCTAGAAGCAGTCCACCACCTCTCATCTTCCAAGCTCCGCCACCTCGCGCGACTCAGACCCACGCACACCACGACTCGGATCTGGTCTCTTTCTGCCGTCCCTCCTCGCGCCACCAGTACCACACCACAGGTGCTCGCGCGGACCGGGATCCACTACCATCTCAGCCCAAGCAATAAGCTCGCTGCTCCGCCTGCCGCGCGTCGCCGCCTCTTTGTTCTCTCCCGGTCTCGCACGAACAGATGGCGACTCCCACGGGGAAATTTCGACATTCAAGCCTAAGTAATGAGTTGTGCATTTTGGTATTTATTGTTTACCCCTTTTATTGTTTTCTTTTATCTTATTTATTTATTTATTTTTATTTTTATTTATTTTTATTTTTATTTTATTTTGTTGATTCCTTTTCGCTTTAATAATCATTTTTACACTAGGATAGAAGACCATGGTATTCGTTGTTTGCTTGTCTTTCAGGTTCAAGTAGTTTTGGATTGTACGAGGTTTGTATGCCTCAAGCACACACAACACCGACACTCATTTTCACACACTTTCGACTCTATACCCGAGCTTGTGGGACCTTAAGAATTAGGCAGTGACTCGGCATTGTCATTGCAGGCCTAGTGCCTCTCTGATATTTGTTGACTCACCACTCGGATTGTTACTAGTGTCATGGACTAATCATCCTGGAGGGTTTATCCCTACTTGTGATTAGGTTCATGAACTAGGTCCTTGACAAGGGCAATCTGGGGACCATGACCTTTAGAAGTCTAGACCCGTCCTAAAGTTTATACTACTAAATTGACTTAGTGGCCGCTCGACTTAGAAGTTGTCATCATAGGTACATTTGATTAGGCCCTACCTCATAAGACACTTGGAGGCGTACCATATCTCCCTTGTGTTTTTCTATTTATTTACTTATTTATTTATTTTTACTTCATTTCCCTTCCTGTTTTAACAAATGGTTAATAAATAAATAAAATACATATTATATATATATATATATATTTTGCTTTAATTTATTTTTATTATTATTATTATTATTATTATTTTTACTTTTTGTAAAAATAATATATATATTTTTTAGGTGATTCTCTTTTGTGGAGGAAATACGCTATCTGTGTAGCAAGGAACGAAAATGTCTAACTCTAGCAATGCAATTGGCCTGAAGAAGAATATTAGAATTGATGTGAAAATCAATGATGTGAAGACTTTAATGGAAATCAGTCGCTTGATGCCAAAAGAAGTATGTTCAGAGTTTGCAACCAAGTATGGGAAGATTTTGGACTTAGTACACATAAAGATAGATGCTTTGGGCTTGAGTGCTTTGGCCCAATATTGGAACCCGAATTTGAGGTGTTTCGAATTGCCAAATTTGGATACGACACCGACTATAGAAGAATATGCATACATGCTACGGATGCTTCTTCCAAGGGAGTCTCGTGTTTATTTCTATTATGGCCAGCATGTTAGTGATGGGAAGGTTGCAGAGTTGTTGGGAATTCTACCGAAGCCATCAGACAAAATGGAAAAAGGAGTCGTCGAGGTCTGAGGCGAAGATTCCTTGAAGTTTATCTCCAGGAACTAGCACGACAAAATAATTGGGTTATCTTCAAGCGGGTGTTAGCTTTAACCATTTATGGGCTGGTGCTTTTCCCCTTTATACCAGACATGGTGGATTACGCAGCCTTGGATGTCTACTACAAGGTCGAAGAATATCTTTGTGAATCCTGTTCCGCAATTTTGGCGAAACATTCCTATCATTGCAAGTTTGCCATGAAAGTCAACAAGGCAAATTACGATGTTGTGCACAAATGTTGTATGTTTGGATCGTGACTCACATGTATGCTCGAAATTATGTTAGTGGGATTGATGACCCTTTGAGGAGATTCCATCACATTTCGATAAAGCCGCACAAACCCAATGAATGGAGACAAGAATTTGATAAGGTTGATTCGAAAGCTTTTTTGCTGGATGTGTCCTTGGTATAAAGGAAATACAGTCATCTTCAGTTGTGGGAATTTCTCGAATATTCCTTTGATGGGACCAAGGGGTTGCGTGTCATATTCTCCGGCACTTGTGATTCGACAATTGAAATGGACTCAACAGGAACCACTTGAAGAAGTGTTAGGTGGAATTTCGTTCTTATATCAAGAATGCGAGGTTGTCAAGAATACAACAATAATTTGTTAGATCCGCCGAGCAACATCCGGAACCGGGATCTAATGAGTTGGGATGACAAATTATTTCTCGTACTAAAAACTACGAGGCATGGAGGAAAGCAAGGAAAGACAATAGTGTTATTTGAGACCAATCTCGCATGAAGATGAAAATCCGCAAATGGAAGCAGAAATGTTAAAGAAGATCGAGGTTATGATGGCCCAGATGAGGGTGCTAGAGGAAAAGAATGAAACATATCAAATCACCATTGACGCGCTCCAACACCGAATCCAGAAGTTAAACATGAGGATAGAACATTTGAAAGATGAATGTGCCGATGCATATGAAGCCGCAGCTCCAACGAAGAGAGCAAGGAAGGGGAATATGAAAGAGTCAGAAGTTCAAGGATTACTAGCAAGGATAGAGGATCAAAAAAAGGCGTTGGCACAAATCTTCAAAGAAAAAGAAGAATTGGGGGCAAAAATCGAAGTGCACGTTCAGACAATCCAGATGTTGGAGGAAAGCATAGGATCTCTACAAGAAGCCTTAACTCATGCTGAGCGCTACTCTGATGAAGGTTGGAATGCAGCTGCGACTATACGCGAATCATTGAAAAAATCGCAAGAGAAAGAGCAGCAGTTGTGGATGAGGCTCCGGATGTTCGAAAGGGAGAAACAACAATATGAGGATGAGATCAGACAACAGGAAGAATGGCTAGAGAACTGGGAATCCGTGGCAAAAGATTTGAAGGGCCGATGAGAGATGCTTGGAAGAAAAGATATGAACACCTCTCAGGAAGTTTACAATACCATACCTATCAGTTTGTAGGTCACCTCGAGGAAGCACTAGTCCAAACTCGCATGAATGACGGATCTACAATACCTCCAAAAATAGTTCGCTTCATGAAGTATTGTAGGGGTCTTGCTAGCGGGTTCAAAAGGAAGACTTTAAAACTTTTGATGTAATTCTGTTAGACGGGAGACATTGTATTTTCTTTTCAAAGAAATAAAAGTTTTTTTTAGGGGTTACATCCATCAATAAATTCTGCTCTATCTTATGGTGTGTTGCAAGTAGGCCTGTATGATTGCATTGGTAGTGAATGATCTTTGTCTATTGAGGGACACATGTTCCCATGGATTTGTCATCAACCACGCATTAACCTAAGGGGGATGTGCCCCTAGAGTTATGTGTCGGGGTGAAGTTGTTCCTGCTACAAAAATGGTCTTTCCTTCGCAAAAGAAAGAATTCATGGTTTTTCAAGTATACTTTTATCTTTCTTTTTATAATAATAATAATAATTGACGATTTTTCAAACAGAGCTAAAAACACGAATCCGAGGGTTCGAGAATCATTGCGCGACCTAAGAAAGACGATACCAATCAAACCCGAGTTCACAACACAAGATCTCGGACCAGGATGGTCGCCAACGATCCCGAGACAGGGAAGGAACTTGAGTTTAGAAGTAGACGAAGTGAGGGGAAGGGTGACTGAAATCTCTCGAAACTCAAGCAAGGTTGGAGGCTATACTACGAGGATATGAGGGAATCTCTTAGCAGGCTTGGTGCAAATAGAACTGGAAATGAAGATGACACACGTGTAAGCATACAGCCTAGCCCCTCTCCATGGTAATCGTGCCAATGTTTTCAAGCATAAGCCATAGCCCTACTCGGGAATGTCGGGTTACACAGAACCCATAGTGATCCCCATCGGGGAAGGATATCGCCCCATCGAGAATGTGTATCATGAGGCTGCTGGCTATGCAGGACTTACATGGGAAAAGCCCCATGCATCCATTCCTGAACAATCTAGGGGAATTCAGTTTGGACCTGATAAGATGAAGGAAGAGTGGATGGAGAAGGTAGAAGAACAAATAAAAGAGATCAAAGGCTCAAATACTTATGGCCTTCTCAAGATTGAAGAACTTTGTCCTGCCACAAATGTTGTGATTCCTAAGGATTTCAAAATTCCTGATTTTTCCAAATATGACGGAAGTGGGAACCCACGATTCCATTTGATTAGCTATGGCACCAAAATGGCCATCTGGTCCAAGGATGACAAGTTCCTCATTGGCTTTTTCCATGAAAGTTTGACCGGAATCGCACTAGAGTGGTACCTTCAGTTAGACCATTCTAAGATCTCTCGGTGGACAGAATTAGCCGATTTGTTCATGGATCAATACAAATTCAATTTGGACATAGCTCCGACCCGTGAACAGTTGACTACAATGCAGAAGAAGAGTGATGAATCCTTCAAACAGTATGCACAAAGGTGGAGGAGTTTGGCTGCTCAGGTTCAGCCGCCGCTGATGTTGTCCGAAATGTGCTCATACTTTTTGGGAACCCTGGGATCCCCCTTTATCGGAGCAATGGCAGGAGTAGCTTATAGGTATTTCTCTGACTTGATTGTTGCAGGGGAAAGAATTGAAATCCTAGCCAGAGCCAGGAAATTGTCAACTGACATGGAAGGCAGTGCATCCAAGAAGGGGTTCCAGCCCAAGAAGAAGGAAGCAGAAGTAAATTATGTGCAACACCAGCAAAACTTTGGACCTCGACATGTCCCTTCATACCCAAGTTACCAAGCACCATATCAGACCCAAACACCATTTTACCCACCTCAACAGGCCTCGCCAACCATCACCCAGCCACAAAACCAAATAAATAACATCCCTACCCCTCAACCATACAACCCCACTTGCCCAACCTATATTCATTATCCACCTGTACCTCAACAAAACCATCCAAGCTACCCTCGACCTCGCTCAAATTTTCCAAATCAGGGACGTTCCCAATATCAAAATCTGCCTCCTTTCCCAAGACTGTCTATCTCCAATGCAGATTTGTTCTTACAACTATTTGATCGTCACCTAATCGCAAGAAACCCTGTACGACCTATGGAACCACCTTTCCCGCTTGGTACAATCCAAACTTGACTTGCAAATATCACATGGATGCCCTGGGACATTCCATTGAAGAATGTGAGGCCTTCAAGACAGCAAGAAGAAAATTGATTGCTTGTGGAAGATTGGGTTTCAAAAGAAGATTCTGGGCCTAGCATTGTTAATAACCCAATCCCAAACCATAATGCGGGAAATAGCGTGAATAACTTGGAAGTGAAAAGGCCTCAAGTCAAGAAGGTTTTGGAATTGCGAACCCCAATGCAAGAAGTATTCGCGGGGGCTCAAGAAAGCGAGGATATGATATTGTTGCACCGGTGAAGCTAATTGGAGAAAAAGAGAAGTATTATGGTGATTTAAGTTGTGATTATCATCATGGGCAGGTAGGGCATGATATCGAAACTTGTTGGGACTTTAAGGTCCGAGTCCAAGGATTACTTACCTTGGGGGTGATCCAAGCTAGGCGAGGTACGTGATGAAGAAGTTAGTGTGGTTGAAAAAGTTGTGCTCAGGATACCACCTATGAATGATGCGTGGCACCAGAAAAAGTGGTTGTAAAGGTGAAAAAGCCAACTCCTTTTGCTTATAATGATACACGCGCTGTACCCTGGAATTATGAACAGAAAGTTGAGCTAGTAGGAGGGGCGGGAGAAACTTCGAAGGCCCAGGTTACTAATGTTGTGAGAATTGGAGGCATCACAAAAAGTGGGCGATACTATGGCTCGGTAGAAGAAGAAGCAAGGAAGAATACCAAAGATGAAGGAAAAGAGAAGGAAGAAGAAGAAGAAGAGTTTCTGAAGATCATGAAACAAAGTGAATACGATGTGATAGAGCAGTTGAAGAAAACACCGGCAAGAATATCCCTTTTGTCGCTTGTCCTCATATCAGAAATGCATCGTAAGGCATTATTGAAGGTGTTGAATGAAGCTTATGTTAATCGCGACGTCACGCCGGAGAATGTAGTAAACATGGTGGATCCAGTGAGGCGGATCAACATGATCAATTTCTCGGAAGATGAGGTGTTTTTGATGTTTAGAGGTAGTCCTAAGGCACTCCACATTACCCTAAGGTGCAAAGGATTTGTGATTGCGAAGGTGCTTATAGATGGTGGCTCGACATTGAATGTGATTCCGTTGTCCACTCTAGAGCAGCTAAACATAGGCTTGACGGATTTGACACCCCAAGAGATGATTGTGCGAGCCTTTGATGGGACGGCAAGAGGGATCTTAGGGGAAATAA
>JAUPTC010001671.1:0-22000 GCA_030762895.1 Sophora flavescens
GTTGGAAAGCTTATTCAGAGGCCCTTTATTTGTTCTTGCGTTAGGTCAGGATTAATAAGCATAAACAACAGTTTACAGCCGCACAAGCCAGAGAGACGGAAATAAGTCAACTTCAACAATCATTGTTTTTGCATTTACATTATTGGGCTAAATTGGGATTAATTGCTAAACATTGTTAATTTTCGGATTTTTCACTCATCCTGACCTTGTTGTCTTGCGCAGAGCATAACTAGAGCTACAGATATCGGATTTTGGTGATCTTACTATCCCTAGAAAGATAAGTAAGAGACCTACAATTTCAGGTTGCAAAAGAATTGTCAAATTAGGCCCAAATCAATGCTAAATTGGGTCCCGAGTTCTCTGGCACGGATCAGTGTGCATACCATTATGTTCGTTCAGTTAAATGAGCCTACCTTTCTCTTCTTAAGCCCAATTAAGGCATATGATACCTTGTTGGAAATCTTATTTAGAGGCCCCTAATTTGGTCTAGGGTTAGGTCAGGATTAATAAGCATAAATAGCAGTTTACAGCCGCACAAGCCAGAGAGAGACGGAAATTAGACAACTTTTACAATCATTGTTTTTTCTTTTACATTATTGGGATTAATTGGGCTTAATTGCTAAACATTGTTAATTTTCGGATATTTCACTCATCCTGACATTGTTGCCATGCACAGAGCAAAACTAGAGCTATAGATATTTGATTTTGGTGATCTTGCGGCCCCTAGAAAGATAAGGAAGAGACCTACAATTTCAGGTTTCACAAGAATTGTCAAATTTGGCCAAAATCAAGGCTAAATTGGGTCCCGAGTTCCGGCGCGGATAAGTGTGCGATCCATTATGTTCCTTCACTTAAATGGGCCTAACTTACACATTTAAGCCCAATTAAGGCATATGATACCTTGTTGGAAAGCTTATCCAGAGACCCTTAATTTGGTTTAGGGTTAGTTCAGGATTAATTAACATAAATAGCAGTTTACAGCCGCACAAGCCAGAGATAGGAGAATATTAGACAAATTTTAGAATCATTGTTTTTGCTTTTACATTATTTGGCTTAATTGCTAAACATTGTTAATTTTCGGAATTTTTCACTCATCCGGACCTTGTTGCCTTGCGCGAGAACATAACTAGAGCTACCAGATATCGGATTTTGGTGATCTTCCTGACCCTAGAAAGATAAGGAAGAGACCTACAATTTTAGGTTTCACAAGAATTGTCAAATTAGGCCTAAATTAATGCTAAATTGAGTCCCGAGTTCTCTCGGCATGGATCGATCTGCAATCCATGATGTTCCTTCACTTAAATGCACCTAACTTAGTCATCTTAAGCCCAATTAAGGCATATGATACCTTGTTGGAAAGCTTATTCGAGAGGCCCTTAATTTACTCTAGTGTTAGGTCAGGATTAATAAGCATAAAAAGCAGTTTTACAGCCGCACAAGCCGAGAGAGACGGAAATTAGACAACTTTTACAATCATTGTTTTTGTTTTTACATTATTGGGTCTAATTGGGCTTAATTGCTAAACATTGTTAATTTTCGGATTATTCACTCATCCCGACCTTGTTGCCTTGACAGAACATATCTTGAGCTACATATATCGGATTTTGGTGGTCTTGCTTGTCCCTAGAAAGATAAGGAAAAGACCTACAATTTCAGGTTTCACATGAATTGTCAAACTACGCCAAAATCAAGGCTAATTTGGGTCCCCAGTTCTCTGGCGCGGATCAGTGCGCAGTCCATGATGCTCCTTCACTTAAGTGTGACAAACATACTCATCTTAAGACCAGTAAAAGCATAAGATACCGTGTAGGAAAGATCATTCAGAGGCCCTTAATTTGGTCTAAGGTTAGGTCAGGATTAATAAGCATAAATAACAGTTTAGAGCCGCACAAGCCAGAGAGACGGAAATAAGACAACTTCAACAATCATTGTTTTTGCTTTTACATTATTGGGCTAAATTGGGCTTAATTGCTAAACATTGTTAATTTTTCGGATTTTTCACTCATCCTGACCTTGTTGTCTTGCGCATAGCATAACTAGAGCTACAGATATCGGATTTTGGTGATCTTACTATCCCTAGAAAGATAAGTAAGAGACCTACAATTTCAGGTTTCACAAGAATTGTCAAATTAGGCCAAAATCAATGCTAAATTGGGTCCCGAGTTCTCTGGCATGGATCAGTGCGCAGTCCATGATGTTCCTTCACTTAAATGAGACTAACTTTCTCATCTTAAGCCCAATTAAGGCATGTGATACCTTGTTGGAAAGCTTATTCAGAGGCATTTAATTTGGTCTAGGGTTACGTCAGGATTAATAAGCATAAATAGAAGTATACAGCCACACAAGCCACAGAGAGACCGAAATTAGACAACTTTTACAATCATTGTTTTTGCTTTTACATTATTGGGTCTAATTGGGCTTAATTGCTAAACATTGTTAATTTTCGGATTTTTCACTCTTCCTGACCTTGTTGCCTTGCACAGAACATATCTTGAGCTACAGATATCAGATTTTGGTGATCTTGCTGTCCCTAGAAAGATAAGGAAGAGACCTACAATTTCAAGTTTCACATGAATTGTCAAACTACGCCAAAATCAAGGAAAATTTGGGTTCCGAGTTCTCTGGCGGGGATTAGTACGCAGTCCATGATGTTCCTTTATTTAAATGTGCCTAACTTACTCATCTTAAGGCCAGTTAAGGCAAAAGATACCTTGTTGGAAAGCTTATTCAGAGGCCCTTAATTCGGTCTATGGTTACGTCAGGATTAATAAGCATAAATAGAAGTTTACAGCCACACAAGCCACAGAGAGACCGAAATTAGACAACTTTTACAATCATTGTTTTTGCTTTTACATTATTGGGTCTAATTGGGCTTAATTGCTAAACATTGTTAATTTTCGGATTTTTCACTCTTCCTGACCTTGTTGCCTTGCACAGAACATATCTTGAGCTACAGATATCAGATTTTGGTGATCTTGCTGTCCCTAGAATGATAAGGAAGAGACCTACAATTTCAGGTGTCCCATGAATTGTCATACTACACCAAAATCAAGGCTAAATTGGGTCCCGAGTTCTCTGGTGCGGATCAGTGCACAGTCCATGATGTTCCTTCACTTAAGTGGGCCTAACTTACTCATCTTAAACCCAATTAAGGCATATGATACCTTGTTGGATAGCTTAATCAGAGGCCCTTAATTTGGTCTAGGGTTAGGTCAAGATTAATAAGCACAAATAGCAGTTTACAGCCGCACAAGCCAGAGAGACGGAAATTAGACAACTTTTATAATCATTGTTTTTTCTTTTACATTATTGGGCTTAATTGCTAAACATTGTTAATTTTCGGATTTTTCACTCATCCTGACCTTGTTACCTTGCGCAGAGCAAAACTAGAGCTATAGATATCGGATTTTGGTGATCTTGCTGTCCCTAGAAAGATAAGGAAGAGACCTACAATTTCAGGTTTCACAAGAATTTACAAATTAGGCCAAAATCAAGGCTAAATTGGGTCCCGAGTTCTCTGGCGCGGATAAGTGCGCAGTCCATGATGTTCCTTCACTTAAATGGGCCTAAATTACTCATCTTAAGCCCAATTAAGGCATATGATACCTTGTTGGAAAGCTTATTCGGAGGCCCTTAATTTGGTCTAGGGTTAGGCTAGGATTAATAAGCATAAATAGCAGTTTGCTGCCACAGAAGCCAGAGAGATGGAAATTAGACAACTTTTACAATCAATATTTTTGCTTTTACATTATTGGGCTTAATTGCTAAACATTGTTAATTTTCGGATTTTTCGCTCATCCTGACCTTGTTACCTTGCGCAGAGCATAATTTTAGCTACAGATATCGGATTTTGGTGATCTTGCTGTCCCTAGAAAGATAAGGAAGAGACCTACAATTTCAGGCAATTATTGTCAAATTAGGCCAAAATCAAGGCTAAATTGGGTCCCAGAGTTCTACAGCGCGGATCGGTTGCAGATACCATGATGTTCCTTCACTTAAATGGGCCTAACTTACTCATCTTAAGCCCAATTAAGGCATATGATACCTTGTTGGAAAGCTTATTTAGAGGCATTTAATTTGGTCTAGGGTTAGGTCGGGATTAATAAGCATAAATAGCAGTTTACAGCCGCACAAGCAGAGAGAGAGGCGGAAATTAGACAACTTTTACAATCATTGTTTTTGCTTTTACATTATTGGGCTAATGGGATTAATTGCTTAATATTGTTAATTTTCGGATTTTTCACTCATCCTGACCTTGTTGCCTTACGTAGAGCATAACTAGAGCTACAGATATCGGATTTTGGTGATCTTGCTGTCCCTAGAAAGACAAGGAGGATACCTACAATTTCAGGTTTCTCAAGAATTGTCAAATTCGGCGAAAATCAAGGCTAAATTGGGTCCTGAGTTCTCCAGCAGCGGATCGATGCGTGATCCATGATGTTCCTTCACTTAAATGGGCCTAACATACTCATCTTAAGCCCAATTAAGGCATATGATATGTTGTTGGAAATCTTATTCAGAGGCCCTTAATTTGGTCTAGGGTTAGGTCAGGATTAATAAGCATAAATAGCAGTTCACAGCCGCACAAGCCAGAGAGAGATGGAAATCAGACAACTTTTACAATCATTGTTTTTGCTTTTACATTATTGGGCTTAATTGGGCTTAATTGCTGAACATTGTTAATTTTTGGATTTTTCACTCATCATGACCTTGTTGCCTTTCACAGAGAATAACTAGACCTACAGATATCGGATTTTGGTGATCTTGCTGTCCCTAGAAAGATAAGGAAGAGGCCTACAATTTCAGGTTTCACAAAAATTGTCAAATTAGGCCAAAATCAAGGCTAAATTGGGTCCCCGAGTTCTCTCGCGGTGGATCGGATCATTGATCCATTATGTTCCTTCACTTAAATGGGCCTAACCTACTCATCTTAAGCCCAATTAAGGCATATGATACCTTGTTGGAAAGCTTATTCAGAGGCCCTTAATTTGGTCTAGGGTTAGGTTAGGATTAATAAGCATAAATAGCAGTTTACAGCCGTACAAGCCAGAGAGACGGAAATTAGACAACTTTTACAATCGTTGTTTTTGCTTTTACATTATTGGGCTTAATTGCTAAACATTGTTAATTTTCGGATTTTTCAGTCATCCTGACCTTCTTGCCTTGAGAAGAGCATAACTTGAGCTATAGATATCGGATTTTGGTGATCTTGCTGTCCCTAGAACGATAAGGAAGAGACCTACAATTTCAGGTGTCACAAGAATTGTCAAATTAGGCCAAAATCAAGGCTAAATTAGGTCCCAGGTACTCTGGCGCGGATCAACGTGCAGTCCATTATGTTCCTTCACTTAAATGGGACTAACATACTCATCTGAAGCCCAATTAAGGCATATGTTACCTTGTTGGAAAGCTTATTCAAAGGCCCTTAATTTGGTCTAGGGATAGGTCAGGATTAATAAGAATAAATAGCAGTTTACAGCCGCATAAGCCAAAGAGAGACGAAAATTAGACCACTTTTACAATCATTGTTTTTTCTTTTAAATTATTGGGATTAATTGGGATTAATTTTTAAACATTGTTAATTTTCGGATTTTTCACTCATCCTAACCTTGGTGCCTTGCGCCGACCATAACTTGAGATACAGATATCGAATTTTGGTGATCGTGCTGTACCTAGAAAGATAAGGAAGAGACCTACAATTTCAGGTTTCACAAGAATTGTCAAATTAGGCCAAAATCAAGGCTAAATTGGGTCCCGAGTTCACCGGCGCGGATAAGTACGCGATCCATGATGTTCCTTCACTTAAATGGGCCTAACTTACTCATCTTAAGCCCAATTAAGGCATATGATACCTTGTTGGAAAGCTTATTCGAGAGGCACTTAATTTGGTCTAGGGTTAGGTCGGGATTAATAACCATAAATAGCAGTTTCCAGCCGCACAAGCTCGAGAGAGACGGAAATTAGACAACTTTTACAATCATTGTTTTTGCTTTATTTTTACATTATTGGGCTTAATTGCTAAACAATGTTAATTTTCGGATTTTTGACTCATCGTGACCTTGTTACCTTGCGCAGAGCATAACTAGAGCTACAGATATTGAATTTTGGTGATCTTGTTGTCCCTAGAAAGATTAGGAAGACACCTACAATTTCAGGTTTCACAAGAATTGTCAAGTTAGGCAAAAATCAAGGCTAAATTGGGTCCCTAGTTATCTGGCGCGGATCAGTGCGTAGTCCATGATGTTCCTTCACTTAAATGGTCCTACCTTACTCATCTTAAGCCCAATTAAGGCATATGATACCTTGTTGGAAAGCTTATTCCGAGGCCCTTAATTTGGTCTAGGGTTAGGTCAGGATTAATAAGCGTAAATAGCATTTTACAGCCTTACAAGACACATAAACGGAAATTAGACATCTTTTACAATCTTTGTTTTTGCTTTTACATTATTGGGCTTAATTGAGCTTAATTGCTAAACATTGTTAATTTTAGGAATTTTCACTCATCCTGACCTTGTGGCCTTGAGCTGAGCATAACTGGAGCTACATATGTCGGATTTTGGTGATCTTGTTGTCCCTAGAAATATAAGGAAGAGACCCACAATTTCAGGTTTCACAAGAATTGTCAAATTATGCCAAAATCAAGGCTAAATTTGGTCCCGAATTCTCTAGCGCGGATCAGTGCACAGTCCATGATGTTCCTTCACTCAAATGGGCCTTACTTACTCATCTTAAGCCCAATTAAGGCATATGATACCTTGTCGTAAAGCTTATTCGGAGGCCCTTAATTTGGTCTAGGGTTAGGTCAGGATTAATAAGCATAAATAGCAGTTTACAGCCGCAAGCTGAGAGAGAGACGGAAATTACACAACTTTTACAATCATTGTTTTTGCTTTTACATTATTGGGCTTAATTGCTAAACATTGTTAATTTTTGGATTTTTCACTCATCCCCGACCTTGTTGCCTTGCGCAGAGCAAAACTAGAGCTACGGATATCGGATTTTGGTGATCTTGTTGTCCCTAGAAAGATAAGGAAGAGACCTACAATTTCAGGTTTCACAAGAATTGTCAAATTAGGCCAAAATCAAGGCTAAATTTGGGTCCCGAGTTCTTTGGCGAGGATCGGTGCTGCGATCCATGATGTTCCTTCACTTTAATGGGCCTAACTTACTCATCTTAAGCCCAATTAAGGCATTTGATACCTTGGTGGAAAGCTTATTCAGATGCCCTTAATTTGGTCTAGGGTTAGGTCAGGATTAATAAGCATAAATAGTAGTTTACAGCCGCACAAGTCAGAGAGAGACGAAAATTAGACAACTTTTACAATCATTGTTTTTGATTTTACATTATTGGGCTTAATTGCTAAACATTGTTAATTTTCGGATTTTTCACTCAACCTGACCTTGTTGCCTTGCGCAGAGCTTAACTAGAGCTATAGATATCGGATTTTTGTGTTCTTGCTGTCCCTAGAAAGATAAGGAAGAGACCTACAATTTCAGGTGTCACAAGAATTGTCAAATTATGCCAAAATCAAGGCTAAATTGGGTCCCGATTTCTCTGGCGCGGATCGGTCGCGCGATCCATGATGTTCCTTCACTTAATTGGGTCTAACTTACTCATCTTAAGCCCAATTAAGGCATATGATACCTTGTTGGAAAGCTTATTCAGAGGCCCTTAATTTGGTCTAGGGATAGGTCGAGATAAATAAGCCTAAATAGCAGTTTACAGCCGCACAAGCTAGAGAGAGACGAAAATTAGACAACTTTTACAATACTTGTTTTTGCTTTTAAATTATTGGGCTTAATTGCTAAACATTGTTAATTTTCGGATTTTTCACTCCTCTGACCTTGTTGCCTTTGCGAGCATAACTAGAGCTACAGATATCGGATTTTTGGGATCTTGTTGTCCCTAGAAAGATAACGAAGAGACCTACAATTTCAGGTTTCACAAGAATTGTCAAATTAGGCCAAAATCAAGGCTAAATTGGGTCCCGAGTTATCTGGCGCGGATCAGTATGCTGTTCATGATGTTCCTTCACTTAAATGGGCCTAACTTACTCATCTTAAGCCCAATTAAGGCATATGATACCTTGTTGGAAAGCTTATTCAGAGGCCCTTAATTTGGTCTATGGTGAGGTCAGGATTAATAAGCATAAATAGCAGTTTACAGCCGCACAAGTCAGAGAGAGACGGAAATTAGACAACTTTTACAATCATTGTTTTTGCTTTTACATTATTGGGCTTAATTGCTAAACATTGTTAATTTTTGGATTTTTCACTCATCCTGGCCTTGTTGCCTTGTGCAGAGCATAACTTGAGCAACAGATATCGAATTTTGGTGATCTTGCTGTCCCTAGAAAGATAAGGAAATGACCTACAATTTCAGGCGTCCAAAGAATTGTCAAATTAGGCCAAAATCAAGGCTAAATTGGGTCCCGGGTTCTCGGCGCGGATATTAGTGCGATCCATGATGTTCCTTCACTTAAATGGGCCTAACTTACTCATCTTAAGCCCAATTAAGGCATATGATACCTTGTTGGAAAGCTTATTCAGAGGCCCTTAATTTGGTCAAGGGTTAGGTTAGGATTAATAAGCATAAATAGCAGTTTACAGTCGCACTAGCCAGATTGAGACGAAAATTAGACTACTTTTATAATCATTGTTTTTGATTTTACATTATTGGGCTTAATTGCTAAACATTGTGAATTTTCGGATTTTTCACTCATCCGGACCTTGTTGCCTCGCGCAGAGCATAACAAGAGCAGCAGATATCGGATTTTGGTGATCTTGTTGTTCCTAGAAAGATTAGGAAGAGACCTACAATTTCAGGTTTCACAAGAATTGTCAAATTACGCCAAATTAAAGGGTTAATTGGGTCTCGAGTTCTTTGGCGCGGATCTGTGCGCAGTCCTTGATGTTCCTTCACTTAAATGGGCCTAACTTAATCTTCTTAAGCCCAATTAAGGCATATGATACCTTGTTGGAAAGCTTATTTAGAGGCCCTTAATTTGTTCTAGGGTTAGGTCAGGTTTAATAAGCATAAATAGTAGTTTACAGCAGCACAAGGCAGAGAGAGATAGAAATTAGACAACTTTTACAATCATTGTTTTTATGTTTACATTATTGGCCTTATTTGCTAAACATTGTTAATTTTTGGATTTTTCACTCATCCTGACCTTGTTGCCTTGTGCAGTGCATAACTAGAGCTACAGATATCGGATTTTGGTGATCTTGCTGTCCCTAGAAAGATAAGGAAGATACCTACAATTTCACGTTTCACAAGAGTTGTCAAATTAGGCCAAAATCAAAGCTAAAGTGGGACCTAAGTTCTCTGGCGCGGATCAGTGCGCAGTCCATGATGTTCCTTCACTTAAATGAGCCTAACTTATTCATCTTAAGCCCAATTAAGGCATATGATGCCTTGTTGGAAAGCTTATTCAGAGGCCCTTAATTTGGTCTAGGGTTAGGTCAGGATTACTAAGCATAAATAGAAGTTTACAGCCGCACAGGCCAGAGATAGACGAAAATTAGACTACTTTTATAATCATTGTTTTTGATTTTACATTATTCGGCTTAATTGTTAAACATTGTTCATTTTCGGATTTTTCAGTCATCCTGACCTTGTTGCCTTGCGCAGAGCATAACTAGAGCTACAGATATCGGATTTTGGTGATCTTGCTGTCCCTAAAAAGATAAGGAAGAGACCTACAATTTCAAGTTTCAAAAGAATTATCAAATTAGCCCAAAATCAAAGCTAAATTGGGACCCAAGTTCTCTGGCACGGATCAGTGCGCAGTCCATGATGTTCCTTCACTTAAATGGGCCTAACTTACTCATCTTATGCCCAATTAAGGCATATGATATCTTGTTGGAAAGCTTATTCAGAGGCCCTTGATTTGGCAAAGGGTTAGGTCAGGATTAATAAGCATAAATAGCAGTTTACAGCTGTACAAGCCAGAGAAAGACGAAAATTAGACAACTTTTACAATCATTGTTTTTGCTTTTACATTATTGGGCTTAATTGTACTTAATTACGAAACATTTTAAATTTTCGGATTTTTCACTCATCCTGACCTTGTTGTCTTGCGCAGAGCATAACTTGAGTTGTGGAGATCGGATTTTGGTGATCTTGCTGTCCCTAGAAAGATAAGGAAGAGACCTACAATTTCAGGTGTCACAAGAATTGTCAAATTAGGCGAAAATCAAGGCTAAATTGGGTCCCAGAGTTCTCGGCGCGGATCGGTGTGCGATCCATGATATTCCTTCACTTAAATGGGCCTAACTTACTTATCTTAAGCCCAATTAAGGCTTATGATACCTTGTTGGAAAGCTTATTCAGAGGACCTTAATTTGGTCTGGGGTTAGGACAGGATTAATAAGCATAAATAGCAGTTCAGCCGCACAAGCCAGAGAGAGACTAAAATTAGACAACTTTTACAATCATTGTTTTTGCTTTTACATTATCGGGCTTAATTGGGTTTAATTACTAAACATTGTTAATTTTCGGAGAATAACTTGAGCTATAGAGATCAGATTTTGGTGATCTTGCTGTCCCTAGAAAGATAAGGAAGAGACCTACAATTTCAGGTTTCACAAGAATTGTCAAATTAGGCCAAAATCAAGGCTAAATTGGGTCCCGAATTCTCTGGCGTAGATCAGTGTGCAGTCCGTGATATTCCTTCACTTAAATGGGCCTAACTTACTCATCTTAAGCCCAATTAAGGCTTATGATACCTTGTTGGAAAGCTTATTCAGAGGCCCTTAATTTGGTCAAGGGTTAGGTCAGGATTAATTAGCATAAATAGTAGTTTACAGCCGCACAAGCCAGAGAGAGACGGAAATTAAGTAACTTTTATAATTATTGTTTTTGCTTTAACATTATTGGTCTTAATTGCTAAACATTATTAATTTTCGGATTTTTCACACATCCTGACCTTGTTGCCTTGCATAGAGCATAACTAGAGCCACAGATATAGGATTTTGGTGATCTTGCTGTCCCTAGAAAGATAAGGAAGAGACCTCGAATTTCAGTTTCACAAGAATTGTCAAATTAGGTCAAAATCATGGCTAAATTGGGTCACGAGTTCTCTGGCGCGGATCAGTGTTCAGTCCATGATGTTCCTTCACTTAAATGGGCCTAACTTACTCATCTTAAGCCCAATTAAGGCATATGATACCTTGTTGGAAAGTTATTCAGAGGCCCTTAATTTGGTCTAGCGTTAGGTCAGGATTAATAAGCATAAATAGCAGTTTACAGCCGCACAAGCCAGAGAGAGACATAAATTAGACAACTTTTACAATCATTGTTTTTACGTTTACATTATTCGGCTTAATTGCTAAACATTGTTAATTTTTGGATTTTTCACTCATCCCGACCTTGTTGCCTTGTTTGAACATAACTAGAGCTAGAATCGGATTTTGGTGATCTTGTTGTCCCTAGAAAGATAAGGAAGAGACCTACAATTTCAGGTTTCACAAGAATTGTCAAATTAGGCCAAAATCAAGGCTAAATTGGCGCCGAGTTCTCGGCGCGGATCGGTGCGTGAGTCCATGATGTTCCTTCACTTAAATGGGCCTAACTTACTCATCTTAAGCCCAATTAAGGCATATGATACCTTGCTGGAAAGCTTATTCAGAGGCCCTTAATTTGGTCTATGGTTAGGTCAGGATTAATAAGAATAAATAGCAGTTTACAGCCGCAAAGCCAGAGAGACGGAAATTAGACAACTTTTACAATCATTGTTTTTTTCTTTTACATTAATTGGGCTTAATTGCTAAACATTGTTAATTTTTGGATTTTTCACTCATCTGACCTTGTTGCCTTTGCAGAGCATAACTAGAGCTATAGATATCGGATTTTGGTGATCTTCGTCCTAGAAAGATAAGGAAGAGACCTACAATTTCAGGTTTCACAAGAATTGTCAAATTAGGCCAAAATCAAGGCGAAATTGGGTCCCGAGTTATCTGGCACGGATCAGTGCGCAGTCCATGGTGTTCCTTCACTTAAATGGGCCTGACTTACTCATCTTAAGCCCAATTAAGGCATATGATACCTTGGTGGAAACCTTATTCAGAGACCCTTTTTTTGGTCTAGGTTAGGTCATGATCAATAAGCATCAATAGCAGTTTCAGCCGCACAAACCAGAGAGAGACGGAAATTAGACAAATTTTACAATCATTGTTTTTGCTTTTACATTTTTCGGCTTAATTGTTAAACACTGTTAATTTTCGGATTTTTCACTCATCCTGACCTTGTTTCCTTGCGTAGAACATAGCTAGAGCTACAGATATCGGATTTTGGTTATCTTGCTCTCCCTAGAAAGATAAGTAAGAGACCTACAATTTCACGTGTCACAAGAATTGTCAAATTTGGCCAAAATCAAGGCTAAATTGGGTCCCGAGTTCTCTGGCGCGGATCAGTGTGCAGTCCATGATGTTCCTTCATTTAAATGGGCATAACTTACTCATCTTAAGCCCAATTAGGGCATATGATACCTTGTTGAAAAGCTTATTCAGAGGCCCTTAATTTGGTCTAAGGTTAGGTCCGGGATTAATAAGCATAAATAGTAGTTTACAGCCGAACAAGCTAGAGAGAGACGGAAATTGGACAACTTTTATAATCATTGTTTTTGCTTTTACATTATTGGGCTTAATTTCTAAACATTGTTAATTTTCGGATTTTTCACTCATCCTCGACCTTGTTGCCTTGAGCAGAGGATAACTAGAGCCACAGATATCGGATTTTGGTGATCTTGCTGTCCCTAAAAAGATAAGGAAGATACCTATAATTTCAGGTTTCAAAAGAATTGTCAAATTAGGCCAAAGTGAAGGCTAAATTTTTTCACGAGTTCTCTGGCGCGGATCAGTGCGCAGTCCATGATGTTCCTTCACTTAAATGGGCCTAACTTACTCATCTTAAGCCCAACTAAGGCATTTGATACCTTGTTGGAAAGCTAATTCAGAGGCCCTTGATTTGGTCTAGGGTTAGGTCAGGATTAATCAGCATAAATAGCAGTTTACAGCCGCAGAAGCCAGAGAGAGACGGAAATTACACAACTTTTACAATCATTGTTTTTGCTTTTACATTATTGGGCTTAATTGGGCTTAATTGCTAAACATTGTTAATTTTCGGATTTTGCACTCATCCCGACCTTGTTGCCTTGCGCAGAGCATAACTAGAGCTACAGATATCGGATTTTGGTGATCTTGCTGTCCCTAGAAAGATAAGGAAGAGACCTACTTTTTTATGTGTCACAAGAATTGTCAAATTAGGCAAAAATCAAGGCTAAATTGGGTCCCGAGTTCTCTGGCGCGGATCAATGCACAGTCCATGATGTTCTTTCACTTAAAAGGGCCAAACTTACTCATCTTAAGCCCAATTAAGGCATATGATACCTTGTTGGAAAGCTTATTCAGAGGCCCTTTCTTTGGTCTAAATTAGGTCAGGATTAAAAATCATAAATAGTAGTTTAGAGCCGCACTAGCCAGAGAGAGACGTAAATTAGACAACTTTTACAATCAATGTTTTTGCTTTTACATTATTGGGCTTAATTACTAAACATTGTTAATTTTCGGATTTTTCACTCATCCTGACCTTGTTGTCTTGCGCAGAGCATAACTAGAACTACAGATATCAGATTTTGGTAATCTTGCTGTCCCTAGAAAGATAAGGAAGAGACATAAAATTTCAGGTTTCACAAGAATTGTCAAATTAGGCCAAAATCAAGGCTAAATTGGGTCCCGAGTTCTTCAGGCGTGGATCGGTGCATGAGTCCATGATATTCCTTCACTTAAATGGGCCTAACTTACTTATCTTAAGCCCAATTAAGGCATATGATACCTTGTTGGAAAGCTTATTCGGAGGCCCTTAATTTGGTCAAGGGTTTGGTCAGGATTAATAAGCATTAATAGCAGTTTACAGCCGCACAAGCCAGAGAGAGACCGAAATTAGACAACTTTTACAATCATAGTTTTTGATTTTACATTATTGGGCTTCATTGCTAAACATTGTTAATTTTCGGATTTTTCAATCATCATGACCTTGTTACCTTGCGTAGAGCATAACTAGAGCTACAAATATCGGATTTTGTTGATCTTGCTGTCCTAAGAAAGATAAGGAAGAGACCTCGAATTTCAGTTACACAAGAATTGTCAAATTCGGTCAAAATCATGGCTAAATTGGGTCACGAGTTCTCTGGCGCGGATCAGTGTTCAGTCCATGATGTTCCTTCTCTTACATGGGCCTAACTTACTCATCTTAAGCCCAATTAAGGCATATGATACCTTGTTGGAAAGCTTATTTAGGAGGCCCTTAATTTGGTATAGGGTTAGGTCGGGATTAATAAGCATAAATAGCATTTTACAGCCGCACAAGCCACAAAGAGACGGAAATTAGACAACTTTTACAATCATTGTTTTTGCTTTTACATTATTGGGCTTAATTGCTAAACATTGTTAATTTTCGGATTTTTCACTCATCCCGACCTTGTTGCCTTGCGTGAGCATAACTAGAGCTATAGATATCGGATTTTGGTGATCTTGATGTCCCTAAAAAGATAAGGAAGAGACCTACAATTTCAGTGTTTCACAAGAATGATCAAATTAGGCCAAAATCAAAGCTAAATTGGGACCCAAGTTCTCTGGCGCGGATCAGTGTGCAGTCCATGATGTTCCTTCATTTAAATGGGCCTAACTAACTCATCTTAAGCTCAATTAAGGCATATCATACCTTGTTGGAAAGCTTATTCAGAGGCCCTTAATTTGGTCTAAGGTTAGGTCAGGATTAATAAGCATAAATAGCAGTTTACAGCCGCACAAGCTAGAGAGAGACGGAAATTGGACAACTTTTATAATCATTGTTTTTGCTTTTACATTATTGGGCTTAATTGCCAAAAATTGTTATTTTTTGGATTTTTCACTCATCCTAACCTTGTTGCCTTGCCTAGAGCATAACTAGAGCTAGATATCGGATTTTGGTGATCTTTGCTGTCCCTAGAAAGATAAGGAAGAGACCTACAATTTCAGGTGTCACTAGAATTGTCAAATTAGGCCAAAATCAAGGCTAAACTGGTGCCAGAGTTCTCTGGAGCGGATCTGACCGTTGTCCAACATTTTCCTTCACTAAAGTGGGCCTAACTTACTCATCTTAAGCCCACTTAAGGCATATGATACCTTGTTGGAAAGCTTTTTTGGAGGCCCTTATTTTGGCCTAGGGTTAGGTCAGGATTAATAAGCATAAATAGAAGTTTACAGGCTGTACACGCCGAGAGAGAGATGGAAATTAGACAACTTTTACAATCATTGTTTTTTCTTTTACATTATTGGGCTTAATTGGGCTTAATTGCTAAACATTGTTAATTTTCGGATTTTTCACTCATCCGACCTTGTTGCCTTGCGCGAGAGCATAACTAGAGCAACATATATCGGATTTTGGTGATCTTCTTTGTCCCTAGAAAGATAAGGAAAAGACCCTACAATTTCATGTGTCACAAGAATTGTCAAATTAGGCCAAATTCAAGGCTAAATTGGGTCCCGGGTTCTCGGCGCGGATCAATGCGCAGATCCATGATGTTCCTTCACTTAAATGGGCCTAACTTACTCATCTTAAGCCCAATTAAGGCATATGATACCTTGTTGGAATGCTTATTCGGAGGCCCTTTCTTTGGTCTAGGTTAGGTCGGGATTAATAAGCTTAAATAGCAGTTTACAGCCGCACTAGCCAGAGAGAGAGCGTAAATTAGACAACTTTTACAATCAATGTTTTTGCTTTTACATTATTGGGCTTAATTACTAAACATTGTTAATTTTCGGATTTTTCACTCATCCGACCTTGTTGTCTTGCGCGAGCATAACTAGAGCTACGAGATATCGGATTTTGGTGATCTTCTTGTCCCTAGAAAGATAAGGAAGAGACCTAAAATTTCAGGTTTCACAACAATTGTCAAATTAGGCCAAAATCAAAGCTAAATTGGGTCCCAGAGTTCTATGGCGTGGAGCGGTGCGCGATCCATGATATTCCTTCACTTAAATGGGCCTAACTTACTTATCTTAAGCCCAATTAAGGCATGTGATACCTTGTTGGAAAGCTTATTCAGAGGCCCTTAATTTGGTCAAGGGTTTGGTCGGGATTAATAAGCATAAATAGTAGTTTACAGCCGCACAAACCGAGAGAGACGAAAATTAAATAACTTTTACAATCATTGTCTTTGCTTTTACATTATTGGGCTCAATTGCTAAACATTGTTAATTTTCGGATTTTTCACTCATCCGACCTTGTTGCCTTGCATAGAGCATAACTAGTGCTACGACTATCGGATTTTGGTGATCTTTTGTCCCAAGAAAGATAAGGAAGAGACCTACAATTTCAGTTTCACAAGAGTTGTCAAATTAGGCCAAAATCTAGGCTAAATTCGGTCCTGAGTTCTCTGGCACGGATCAGTGTGCAGTTCATGTTGTTCCTTCACTTAAATTGGCCTAACTTACTCATCTTAAGCCCAATTAAGGCATATGATACCTTGTTGGAAAGCTTATTCAGAGGCTCTTAATTTGGTCTAGGGTTAGGTCTGGATTAATAAGCATAAATAACAGTTTCGGGCCGCACAAGCTAGAGAGAGAAGGAAATTATACAACTTTTACAATCATTGTTTTTGCTTTTACATTATTTGGCTTAATTGCTAAACATTGTTAATTTTCGGATTTTTCACTCTTCACGACGTTTTTACCTTGTACAGAGCTTAACTAGAGCTACAATATCGGATTTTGGTGATCTTGCTTTCCCTAGAAAGATAAGGAAGCGACCTACAATTTCAGGTTGCACAAGAATTGTAAAATTAGGCCAAAATAAAGGCTAAATTGGGTCCCGAGTTCTCTGGCGCGGATCAGTGCACAGTCCATGATGTTCCTTCACTTAAATGGGCCTAACTTACACATCTTAAGCCCAATTAAGGCATATGATACCTTGTTGGAAAGCTTATTCAGAGGCCCTTAATTTGGTCTAGGGTTATGTCAGGATTAATAAGCATAAATGGCAGTTAACAGCCGCACAAGCCAGAGAGAGGCGGAAATTAGACAACTTTTACAAACATTGTTTTTGCTTTTACATTATTGGGCTTAATTGTTAAACATTGTTAATTTTCGGATTTTTCACTCATCCTGACCCTGTTGCCTTGCGCAGAGCATAACTAGAGCTACAGATATCGGAATTTGGTGATCTTGCTGTCCCTAGAAAGATAAGGAAGAGACCTACAATTTCAGGTATCACAAGAATTGTCAAACTAGGCCAAAATCAAGGCAAAATTGGGTCCCAAGTTCTCGGCGCGGATCGGTGCTGATCCATGATGTTCCTTCACTTAAATGGGCCTAACTTACACATCTTAAGCCCAATTAAGGCACATGATACCTTGTTGGAAAGCTTATTCGGAGGCCCTTAATTTGGTCAAGGGTTTGGTCAGGATTAATAAGCATAAATAGTAGTTTACAGCTGCACAAACCCGAGAGAGGCGAAAATTAAATAACTTTTACAATCATTGTCTTTGCTTTTACATTATTGGGCTCAATTGCTAAACATTGTTAATTTTCGGATTTTTCACTCATCCGACCTTGTTGCCTTGCATGAGAGCATAACTAGTGCTACGAGCTATCGGATTTTGTTGATCTTGCTGTGCTTAGAAAGATAAGGAAGAGACCTACAATTCCAAGTTTCACAAGAATTGTAAAATTAGGCCAAAATCAAGGCTAAATTGGGTCCCGAGTTCTCCGGCGTGGATCGATCTGTGATCCATGTTGTTCCTTCACTTAAATGGGCCTAACTTACTCATCTTAAACCCAATTAAGGCATATGATACCTTGTTGGAAAGCTTATTCGAGAGGCCCTTAATTTGGTCTAGGGTTAGGTAAGGATTAATAAACATAAATAGCAGTTTACAGCGGCACAGGCCAGAGAGAGAGACGGAAATTAGATAACTTTTTCAATCATTGTTTTTGCTTTTCCATTCATTGGGCTTAATTGCTAAACATTGTTAATTTTCGGATTTTTCACTCATCCCGACCTCATTTCCTTGTCTTTGTGCATAACTAGAGCTACGGATATCGGATTTTGGTGATCTTGCTGTCCCTAGAAAGATAAGGAAGAGACTACAATTTCTGGTTTCACAAGAATTGTCAAATTAGGCTAAAATCAAGGCTAAATTGTGTCCCGAGTTCTCGGCACGGATCGGACCGCGATCCATGATGTTCCTTCACTTAAATGGGCCTAACTTACTCATCTTAAGCCCAATTAAGGCATATGATACCTTGTTGGAAAGTTTATTTAGAGGCCCTTATTTAGGTCTAGGGTTAGGTCGGGATTAATAAGCATAAATAGCAGTTTACAGCCTTACAAGCCGAGAGAGACGGAAATTAGACAACTTTTACAATCATTGTTTTTGCTTTTACATTGTTGGGCTTAATTGGGCTTAATTGCTAAACATTGTTAATTTTCGGATTTTTCACTCATCCGACCTTGTTGCCTTCGCGAGCATAACTAGAGCTACGAGATATCGGATTTTGGTGATATTGCTGTCCCTAGAAAGATAAGGAAGAGACCTACAATTTCAGGTTTCACAAGAATTGTCAAATTAGGCCAAAATCAATGCTAAATTGGGTTCGAGTTCTGCAGGCGTGGATTAGTGCGCGATCCATGATGTTCCTTCACTTAAATGGGCCTAACTTACTCATATTTAGCCCAATTAAGGCTTATGATACCTTGTTGGAAAGCTTATTTAGAGGCCCTTAATTTGGTCTAGGGTTAGATCAGGATTAATAAGCATAAGTAGCAGTTTACAGCCGCACAAGCCAGAGATAGATGGAAATTAAACAACTTTTACAATCATTGTTTTTGCTTTTACATTATTGGGCTTAATTAGGCTTAATTGCAAAACATTGTTAATTTTCGGATTTTTAACTCGTCCTGACCTTGGTGCCTTGCGTGAGCATAACTAGAGCTACAGATATCGAATTTTGGTGATCTTGCTTTCCCTAGAAAGATAAGGAAGAGACCTACAATTTCAGGTTTCACAAGAATTGTCCAATTAGGCCAAAATCAAGGCTAAATTGGGTCCCGTGTGAAATTGACAACTATAAACACGAGAAGGGGGTTGAATTGTGTTTATCAGAATTTAAGTAAAGTTGAAATCTTTTCGCAAACAGAAGCTAGATTTGGATGAGTGGAAGGATACAGGATGGACGGGTGACTTTTGCAAACACACCACTTGATAGACGTAAGAAAACTAAAGCAATTAAAGAGGTTAAAAGGAAAGAGAGATTGACACGGTTATTTATCTGGTTCACTCTTCAAAGCAAAAAACTACGCCTTGATCCTTGGCGGCACCAAGATTTATCCACTATAAGCCTGAGCAGATTCTGAGACTCAAGTATTGTTTGCACACCTAGCCTCTTGGGGCTCAAAGACAAGTATTCTTTGCACACCTAGCCTCTTGAGGCTCAAGACAAGTATTGTTTGCACACCTAGCCTCTTGAGGCTCACTCAAGTTTGTTTTCTGATTTGGTTTGTAATGAATACAACTTAGAGAGACATAACTTTCACTACACTCCTGAGTGGTTTAAATGTAAAAAGCTTAGGAAAGTATGTGTAATAACTTCAAATGATTGAAGAATACGAGAATGAAAGAATGAAGAAATTAATGCGCGAGTAATGGCTTTTTAATGCAATGTGTATTCTCTACTTCTTCATCTTCAATGACTTCACGTATTTATAGTCTTCAAGCATTTAGGATCCGTTAGAGACTTTCCCTCGGATGTTGGCTTCAAGCATAACTTCATTAAATGCAATAAGTGGTTCCAGGCAGCCATTAATGCAATAGGAGCGTTGGTTGTACTCTAACATGAAGGATCATGGCTTTATGCATCATGATACAACCATATCGAGTTGTGCGAGAGAGCTTTTTGTACTTTCTTTGAGTACACTTCCCTTTTCGTGTAAGGACCAGAGGTACTAGGGAATAAAGCATGTTGGAAGCATTCTTTAAGCTGGTCTTTGGTTACGATTATCCAATGTTGCTTGAGAGAGTAACTTTGACTTTTCTTGATAAGCGTTAAAGCGAGTAGAAGAGAAGGCTTCAAGTCTCTTTATGGTTCTTGAAATACGATTATGATAATCCTTATAGAATTTGCGTTCATAAGATAAATGCTTCCATCTTGAAAATAATCGCGTCTATCTAGCCATTTAAGATTTTTCATTGCGGCTAGTAGGCGAGCTCCATATTGAGGAGTTAGCAAGTCCAAAGACAAGTGTGGGCGAGCGCTTCGTCACCTTTAGTGGGCGAGCACTACATTCTTGTAGTGGGCGAGAGCCTCTGTTACTTTAGTAGGCGAGCTCCATATGCCCACGTCATTGGGCGGATACTCCTTTAACTGGTTGAGCGTAACCTAGTAGGCGAGCTCCATATGCCCACGTCATTGGGGCGGCGCTTACGATACCTTAATGGGCCGAGCTCCATATGCCCACGTCATTGGAGGCGAGCACGTCCATTACTTTTAGTAGACAGCGCCTCATGTCACTTTAGTGACACTTCGGCTTTCATCACTTTAGTGGACAACCACTTGTGTCACTTTAGTGGATGCAAATTTCTATCTCTTGGGTTTTGGAGGAGCGCTTCAATCACTACGGTCTTTGGATGTTTGTTTCAATCACTTGTGTGTTGGGCGTGAGCTTCTATCACTTGTGTTGGGCGTGAGCTTCTACCACTTAGGTTGGGCGTGAGCTTCTATCACTTGTGTTGGGCGTGAGCTTCTATCACTACACTATTGGGCGTGAGCTTCTATCACTACAATGTTGGGCGTGAGCTTCAATCACTTGCGTTGGGCCGGATGGTTCTATCATTTGCGTCGGACGGGTGGTTCTCTTATTTAATCTGCACACTCGATAGACGGGGTTAGCAACGAATATGAAGGTTAATTATATCATTAACCAATGTTCAGTTCTCATCAAAACTTATGGAAATGCACATCAGACATTTTAGAGACTTAACACCAAGTTCTCTGGCGCGGATCAGTGCGCAATCCATGATGTTCCTTCACATAAAGGGGCCTACCTAGCTCATCTTGAGCGCAAGTAAGGCATATGATACCTGGTTGGAAAGCTTACTCGGAGGCCCTTAATTTGGTCTAGGGATAGGTCGGGATCAATAAGCATAAATAGCATTTTACAGCCGCACAAGCCAGAGAGAGGCGGAAATTAGACAACTTTTACAATCATTGTTTTTGCTTTTTTACATTATTGGGCTTAATTGGGCTTAATAGCTAAACATTGTTAATTTTCGGATTTTTCACTCATCACGACCTTGTTGCCTTGCGCGAGCATCACTAGAGCTACGAGATATCGTATTTTGGTGATCTTATTGTCCCTAGAAAGATAAGGAAGAGACCTACAATTTCAGGTTTCACAAGAATTGTCAAATTAGGCCAAAATCAAAGTTAAATTGGGTCCCGAGTTCTCTGGCACGGATCAGTGCGCAGTCCATGATGTTCCTTCACTTAAAGGACCTAACTTACTCATCTTAAGCCCAATTAAGGCATATGATACCTTGTTGGAAAGCTTATTCAGAGGCCTTTAATTTGGTCTAGGGTTAAATCAAGATTAATAAGCATAAATAGCCATTTACAGCCGCACAAGCCAGAGAGAGATAGAAATTAGACAACTTTTACAACCATTGTTTTTGATTTTACATTATTGGGCTTAATTGCTAAACATTTTTAATTTTCGGATTTTTCACTAATCCTGACCTTGTTGCCTTGCGCAGAGCATAACTAGAACTACAGATATCGGATTTTGGTGATCTTGCTATCACTAGAAAGATATGGAAGAGACCTATAATTTCATGTTTCACAAGAATTGTCAAATTAGGCCAAAATCAAAGCAAAATTGGGTCCCGAGTTCTCTGGCGCGTATCAGTGTGGAGTATATGATGTTCCTTCGCTTAAATGGGCCTAACATACTCATCTTAAG
>JAUPTC010001672.1:0-22000 GCA_030762895.1 Sophora flavescens
GGGCTCCATTAGGACGAAAGAAGTACAAATTGGCCCAATTAGGTCCTATATGACCTAAAAAGTCCATTTGGGCTCTATTAGGATCCAAAAAGTCCATTTGGGATCCAATAGGACCAAAGAGGTACAAATTGGCACAGTTAGGTCCTTTATGACCTAACAAGTCCATTTGGGCTCTATTAGGATAAAACATGTCCATTTGGGCTCTATTAGGGTCAAACAAGTCCATTTGGGCTCCATTAGGATCAGACAAGTCCATTTGGGCTCCAATAGGACCAAAGAAGTACAAATTGGCCCAGTTGGGTCCTATATGACCTAAAAAGTGCGTTTTGGCTCTATTAGAATCAAACAAGTCCATTTGCGCTCCAATAGGACCAAAGAAGTACAAATTGGCCCAGATAGATCCTATATGACCTAAAAAGTCCATTTGGGCTCTATTACGATCAAACAAGTCCATTTGGGCCGATCGGGGCGATTGGCCCAACTAGGTCCTAACAAGTCGATTTGGGCTCTACTAGGATCAAACAAGTCTATTTGGGCTCCATTCGGACCAAAGAATTACAAATTGGCACAGTTAGGTCCTTTATGACATAACAAGTCCATTTGGGCTCTATTAGGATCAAACAAGTCCATTTGGGCTCTATTAGGGTCAAACAAGTCCATTTGGGCTCCATTAGGACCAAAGAAGTACAAATTGGTCGAGTTAGGTCCTATGTGACCTAAAAAGTCCATTTGGGCTCTATTAGGATCAAACAAGTCCATTTGGGCTCCAATAGGACAAAAGAAGGACAAATTGCCCCAGTTAGGTCCTATATGACATAAAAAGTGTGTTTTGGCTCTATTACGATCAAACAAGTCCATTTGGACTCCAATAGGACCAAAGAAGTACTAATTGTACCAGATAGGTCCTATATGACCTAAAAAGTCCATTTGGGCTCTATTAGGATCAAACAAGTCCATTTGGGCTCCAATAGGACCAAAGAAGTACAAATTGGCCCAGTTAGGTCCTATATGACCTAAAAAGTCCATTTGGGCTCTATTAGGATCAAACAAGTCCATTTGGGCTCCATTAGGACCAAATATGTACACATTGGCCAAGTTAGGTCCTATATGACCTAAAAAGTCCATTTGGGCTCTATTAGGATCAAACAAGTCCATTTGGGCTCCAATAGGACCAAAGAAGTACAAATTGGCACAGTTAGGTACTTTATGACCTAACAAGTCCATTTGGGCTCAATTAGGATCAAACAAGTCCATTTATGCTCCAATAGGACCAAAGAAGTACAAATTGGCCCAGTTAGGTCCTATATGACCTAACACGTCCATTTGGGCTCTATTAGGATCAAACAAGTCCATTTGGGCTCTATTAGGATCAAACAAGTCCATTTGGGCTCCAATAGGACCAAAGAAGTACTAATTGGCCCAGATAGGTCCTATATGACCTAAAAAGTCCATTTGGGCTCTATTAGGATCAAACAAGTCCATTTAGGCTCCAATAGGACCAAAGAAGTACAAATTGGCCCACTTAGGTCCTAGATGACCAAAAAAGTGCATTTTGGCTCTATTAGGATCAAACAAGTCCATTTGGGCTCCAATAAGACCAAAGAAGTACAAATTGGCCTAGTTAGGTCCTATATGGCCTAAAAAGTCCATTTGTGCTCTATTAGGATCAAACAAGTCCATTTGGGCTCCAATAGGACCAAAGAAGTACAAATTGGCCCAGTTAGTTCCTATATGACCTAAAAAGTACCTTTTGGCTCAATTAGGATCAAACAAGTCCATTGGGCTCCATTAGGGTCAAACAAGTACAGATTGGCCCAGTTAGGCCCTATATGACCTAAAAAGTCCATTTGGGCTCTATTAGGAACAAACAAGTCCATTTGGGCTCCAATAGGACCAAAGAAGTACAAATTGGACCAGTTAGGTCCTTTATGACCCAACAAGTCCATTTGGGCTCTATTCGGATCAAACAAGTCCATTTGGGCTCCATTAGGGTAAAACAAGTCCATTTGGGCTCCATCAGGACCAAAGAAGTACAAATTGGCCCAGTTAGGTCCTATATGACCTAAAAAGTCCATTTGGGCTCTATTAGGATCAAACAAGTCCATTTGGGCTACAATAGGACCAAAGAAGTACAAATTGGCCCAGTTAGGTCCTATATGACCTAAAAAGTGCATTTGGGCTCTATTAGGATGAAACAAGTCCATTTGGGCTCCAATAGTACCAAAGAAGTACAAATTGGCACAGTTAGGTCCTTTATGGCCTGACAAGTCCATTTGGGCTCTATTAGGATGAAACAAGTCCATTTGGGCTCTATTAGCATCAAACATGTCCATTTGGGATCCAATAGGACCAAAGAAGTACTAATTGGCCCAGATAGGTCCTATATGACCGAAAAAGTCCATTTGGGCTCTATTAGGATCAAACAAGTCCATTGGTCTCCAATAGGACCAAAGAAGTACAAATTGGCCCAGTTAGGTCCTATATGACCTAAAAAGTGCATTTTGGCTCTATTAGGATCAAACAAGTCCATTGGGCTCCAATAGGACCAAAGAAGTACAAATGAGCCCAGTTAGGCCCTATATGACCTAAAAAGTCCATTTGGGCTCTATTAGGATCAAACAAGTCCATTTGGTGTCCAATAGGACCAAAGAAGTACAAATTGGCCCAGTTAGGTCCTATATGACCTAAAAAGTGCATTTTGGCTCTATTAGGATCAAACAAGTCCATTTGGGCTCCAATAGGACCAAAGAAGTACAAATTGGCCCAGTTAGGTCCTTTATGACCTAACAAGTCCATTTGGGCTCTATTAGGATCAAACAAGTCCATTTGGGCTCCATTAGGGTCAAACAAGTCCATTTGGGCTCCATTAGGACCAAAGAAGTACAAATTGGCCCAGTTAGGTCCTATATGACCTAAAAAGTACATTTGGGCTCTATTTGGATGAAACAAGTCCATTTGGGCTCCAATAGGACCAAAGAAGTACAAATTGGCACAGTTAGGTCCTTTATGACCTAACAAGTCCATTTGGGCTCTATTAGGATCAAACAAGTCCATTTGGGCCCTATTAGGGTCAAACAAGTCCATTTGGGCTCCATTAGGACCAAAGAAGTACAAATTGGCCCAATTAGGTCCTATAAGACCTAAAAAGTCCATTTGGGCTCTATTAGGATCCAAAAAGTCCATTTGGGCTCCAATAGGACCAAAGAGGTACAAATTGCATGACTTAAGTCCTTTATGACCTAACAAGTCCATTTGGGCTCTATTAGGATAAAACATGTCCATTTGGGCTCTATTAGGGTCAAACAAGTCCATTTGGGCTCCATTAGGACCAAAGAAGTACAAATTCGCCCAGTTAGGTCCTATGTGACCTAACAATTTCCATTTGGCTCTATTAGGATGATACAAGTCCATTTGGGCTCCAATAGGACCAAATAAGTACAAATTGGCCCAGTTAGGTCCTATATGACCTAAAAAGTGCGTTTTGGCTCTATTAGAATCAAACAAGTCCATTTGCGCTCCAATAGGACCAAAGAAGTACAAATTGGCCCGGAGATAGATCCTATCTGTCCTAAAAAGTCCATTTGGGCTCTATTAGGATCAAACAAGTCCATTTGGGCCGATCGGGGCGATTGGCCCAACTAGGTCCTAACAAGTCGATTTGGGCTCTACTAGGATCAAACAAGTCTATTTGGGCTCCATTAGGACCAAAGAATTACAAATTGGACGAGTTAGGTTCTTTATGACATAACAAGTCCATTTGGGCTCTATTAGGATCAAACAAGTCCATTTGGGCTCTATTAGGGTCAAACAAGTCCATTTGGGCTCCATTCGGACCAAAGAAGTACAAATTGGTCGAGTTAGGTCCTATGTGACCTAAAAAGTCCATTTGGGCTCTTTTAGGATCAAACAAGTCCATTTGGGCTCCAATAGGACCAAAGAAGGACAAATTGCCCCAGTTAGGTCCTATATGACATAAAAAGTGTGTTTTGGCTCTATTACGATCAAACAAGTCCATTTGGACTCCAATAGGACCAAAGAAGTACTAATTGTACCAGATAGGTCCTATATGACCTAAAAAGTCCATTTGGGCTCTATTAGGATCAAACAAGTCCATTTGGGCTCCAATAGGACCAAAGAAGTACAAATTGGCCCAGTTAGGTCCTATATGACCTAAAAAGTCCATTTGGGCTCTATTAGGATCAAACAAGTCCATTTGGGCTCCATTAGGACCAAAGATGTACAAATTGGCCAAGTTAGGTCCTATATGACCTAAAAAGTCCATTTGGGCTCTATTAGGATCAAACAAGTCCATTTGGGCTCCAATAGGACCAAAGAAGTACAAATTGGCACAGTTAGGTACTTTATGACCTAACAAGTCCATTTGGGCTCTATTAGGATCAAACATGTCCATTTGGGCTCCATTAGGGTCAAACAAGTCCATTTGGGCTCCATTAGGACCAAAGAAGTACAAATTGGCCCAGTTAGGTCCTATATGACCTAAAAAGTCCATTTGGGCTCTATTAGGATCAAACAAGTCCATTTGGGCTACAATAGGACCAAAGAAGAACAAATTGGCCCAGTTAGGTCCTATATGACCTAAAAACTGCATTTGGGCTCTATTAGGATGAAACAAGTCCATTTGGGCTCCAATAGGACAAAAGAAGTACAAATTGGCACAGTTAGGTCCTTTATGACCTAACAAGTCCATTTCGGCTCTATTTGGATCAAACAAGTCCATTTGGGCTCTATTAGGGTCAAACAAGTCCATTTGGGCTCCATTAGGACCAAAGAAGTACAAATTGGCCCAGTTAGGTCCTATATGACCTAACACGTCCATTTGGGCTCTATTAGGATCAAACAAGTCCATTTGGGCTCTATTAGGATCAAACAAGTCCATTTGGGCTCCAATAGGACCAAACAAGTACTAATTGGCCCAGATAGGTCCTATATGACCTAAAAAGTCCATTTGGGCTCTATTAGGATCAAACAAGTCCATTTAGGCTCCAATAGGACCAAAGAAGTACAAATTGGCCCTGTTAGGTCCTATATGACCAAAAAAGTGCATTTTGGCTCTATTAGGATCAAACAAGTCCATTTGGACTCCAATAAGACCAAAGAAGTACAAATTGGCCTAGTTAGGTCCTATATGGCCTAAAAAGTCCATTTGTGCTCTATTAGGATCAAACAAGTCCATTTAGGCTCCAATAGGACCAAAAAAGTACAAATTGGCCCAGTTAGGTCCTATATGACCTAAAAAGTGCCTTTTGGCTCTATTAGGATCAAACAAGTCCATTTGGGCTCCAATAGGACGAAAGAAGTACAAATAGGACCAGTTAGGTCCTTTATGACCCAACAAGTCCATTTGGGCTCTATTAGGATCAAACAAGTCCATTTGGGCTCCATTAGCGTAAAACAAGTCCATTTGGGCTCCATTACGACCAAAGAAGTACAAATTGGCCCAGTTAGGTCCTATATGACCTAAAAAGTCCATTTGGGCTTTATTAGGATCAAACAAGTCCATTTGGGCTACAATAGGACCAAAGAAGTACAAATTGGCCCAGTTAGGTCCTATATGACCTAAAAAGTGCATTTTGGCTCTATTAGGATCAAACAAGTCCATTGGGCTCCAATAGGACCAAAGAAGTACAAATTGGCCCAGTTAGGCCCTATATGACCTAAAAAGTCCATTTGGGCTCTATTAGGATCAAACAAGTCCATTTGGGCTCCAATAGGACCAAAGAAGTACAAATTGACCCAGTTAGGTCCTTTATGACCTAACAAGTCCATTTGGGCTCTATTAGGATCAAACAAGTCCATTTGGGCTCCATTAGGGTCAAACAAGTCCATTAGGGCTCCATTAGGACCAAAGAAGTACAAATTGGCCCAGTTAGGTCCTATATGACCTAAAAAGTACATTTGGGCTGTATTAGGATGAAACAAGTCCATTTGGGCTCCAATAGGACCAAAGAAGTACAAATTGGCACAGTTAGGTCCTTTATGACCTAACAAGTCCATTTGGGCTCTATTAGGATCAAACAAGTCCATTTGGGCTCTATTAGGGTCAAACAAGTCCATTTGGGCTCCATTAGGACTAAAGAAGTACAAATTGGCCCAGTTAGGTCCTATATGACCTAAAAAGTCCATTTGGGCTCTATTAGGATCAAACAAGTCCATTTAGGCTCCAATAGGACCAAAGAAGTACAAATTGGCCCAGTTAGGTCCTATATGAACTAAAAAGTGCATTTTGGCTCTATTAGGATCAAACAAGTCCATTTGGGCTCCAATAAGACCAAAGAAGTACAAATTGGCCTAGTTAGGTCCTAAATGACCTAAAAATTCCATTTGGGCTCTATTAGGATCAAACAAGTCCATTTGGGCTCCAATAAGACCAAAGAAGTACAAATTGGCCCAGTTAGGTCCTATATGACCTAAAAAGTGCATTTTGACTCTATTAGGATCAAACAAGTCCATTGGGCTCCAATAGGACCAAAGAAGTACAAATTGGCCCAGATAGGTCCTATATGACCTAAAAAGTCCATTTGGGCTCTATTAGGATCAAACAAGTCCATTTGGGCTCCAATAGGACCAAAGAAGTACAAATTGGCCCAGTTAGGTCCTATATGACCTAAAAAGTGCATTTTGGCTCTATTAGGATCAAACAAGTCCATTGGGCTCCAATAGGACCAAAGAAGTACAAATTGGCCCAGTTAGGCCCTATATGACCTAAAAAGTCCATTTGGGCTCTATTAGGATCAAACAAGTCCATTTGGGCTCCAATAGGACCAAAGAAGTACAAATTGGCCCAGTTAGGTCCTTTATGACCTAACAAGTCCATTTGGGCTCTATTAGGATCAAACAAGTCCATTTGGGCTCCATTAGGGTCAAACAAGTCCATTAGGGCTCCATTAGGACCAAAGAAGTACAAATTGGCCCAGTTAGGTCCTATATGACCTAAAAAGTACATTTGGGCTGTATTAGGATGAAACAAGTCCATTTGGGCTCCAATAGGACCAAAGAAGTACAAATTGGCACAGTTAGGTCCTTTATGACCTAACAAGTCCATTTGGGCTCTATTAGGATCAAACAAGTCCATTTGGGCTCTATTAGGGTCAAACAAGTCCATTTGGGCTCCATTAGGACTAAAGAAGTACAAATTGGCCCAGTTAGGTCCTATATGACCTAAAAAGTCCATTTGGGCTCTATTAGGATCAAACAAGTCCATTTAGGCTCCAATAGGACCAAAGAAGTACAAATTGGCCCAGTTAGGTCCTATATGAACTAAAAAGTGCATTTTGGCTCTATTTGGATCAAACAAGTCCATTTGGGCTCCAATAAGACCAAAGAAGTACAAATTGGCCTAGTTAGGTCCTATATGACCTAAAAATTCCATTTGGGCTCTATTAGGATCAAACAAGTCCATTTGGGCTCCAATAAGACCAAAGAAGTACAAATTGGCCCAGTTAGGTCCTTTATGACCTAACAAGTCCATTGGGCTCTATTAGGATCAAACAAGTCCATTTGGGCTCCATTAGGGTCAAACAAGTCCATTAGGACTCCATTAGGACCAAAGAAGTACAAATTGGCCCAGTTAGGTCCTATATGACCTAAAAAGTACATTTGGGCTGTATTAGGATGAAACAAGTCCATATGGGCTCCAATAGGACCAAAGAAGTACAAATTGGCACAGTTAGGTCCTTTATGACCTAACAAGTCCATTTGGGCTCTATTAGGATCAAACAAGTCCATTTGGGCTCTATTAGGGTCAAACAAGTCCATTTGGGCTCCATTAGGACTAAAGAAGTACAAATTGGCCCAGTTAGGTCCTATATGACCTAAAAAGTCCATTTGGGCTCTATTAGGATCAAACAAGTCCATTTAGGCTCCAATAGGACCAAAGAAGTACAAATTGGCCCAGTTAGGTCCTATATGAACTAAAAAGTGCATTTTGGCTCTATTAGGATCAAACAAGTCCATTTGGGCTCCAATAAGACCAAAGAAGTACAAATTGGCCTAGTTAGGTCCTATATGACCTAAAAATTCCATTTGGGCTCTATTAGGATCAAACAAGTCCATTTGGGCTCCAATAAGACCAAAGAAGTACAAATTGGCCCAGTTAGGTCCTATATGACCTAAAAAGTGCATTTTGGCTCTATTAGGATCAAACAAGTCCATTGGGCTCCAATAGGACCAAAGAAGTACAAATTGGCCCAGTTAGGCCCTATATGACCTAAAAAGTCCATTTGGGCTCTATTAGGATCAAACAAGTCCATTTGGGCTCCATTAGGACCAAAGAAGTACAAATTGGCCCAATTACGTCCTATATGACCTAAAAAGTCCATTTGGGCTCTATTAGGATCAAACATGTCCATTTGGGCTCCAATAGGACCAAAGAAGTACAAATTGGCACAGTTAGGTCCATTATGACCTAACAAGTCCATTTGGGCTCTATTAAGATCAAACAAGTCCATTTGGGCTCTATTAGGGTCAAACAAGTCCATTTGGGCACCATTAGGACCAAAGATGTCCATTTGGGCTCCATTAAGACCAAAGAAGTACAAATTGGTCCAGTTAGGTCCAATATGACCTTAAAAGTCCATTTGGGCTCTATTAGGATCAAACAAGTCCAGTTGGGCTCCAATAGGACCAAAGAAGTACAAATTGGCCCAGTTAGGTCCTATATGACCTAAAAAGTGCATTTTGGCTCTATTAGGATCAAACAAGTCCATTTGGGCTCCAATAAGACCAAAGAAGTACAAATTGGCCTAGTTAGGTCCTATATGGCCTAAAAAGTCCATTTGGGCTCTATTAGGATCAAACAAGTCCATTTGGGCTCCAATAGGACCAAAGAAGTACAAATTGGCCCAGATAGGTCCTATATGACCTAAAAAGTCCATTTGGGCTCTATTAGGATCAAACAAGTCCATTTGGGCTCCAATAGGACCAAAGAAGTACAAATTGGCCCAGTTAGGTCCTATATGACCTAAAAAGTGCATTTTGGCTCTATTAGGATCAAACAAGTCCATTGGGCTCCAATAGGACCAAAGAAGTACAAATTGGCCCAGTTAGGTCCTATATGACCTAAAAAGTCCATTTGCGCTCTATTAGGATCAAACATTTCCATTTGGGATCCAATAGGACCAAAGAAGTACAAATTGACCCAGTTAGGTCAAATATGACCTAAAATGTACAGTTGGGCTCTATTAGGATCAAACAGGTCCATTTGGGCTCCAATAGGACCAAGAAGTACAAATTGACCCATTTAGGTCCTATATGACCTAAAAAGTCCATTTGGGCTATATTAGTATCAAACAAGTCCATTTGGGCTCCATTAGGACCAAAGATGTACAAATTGGCCAAGTTAGGTCCTATATGACCTAAAAAGTCCATATGGGCTCTATTAGGATCAAACAAGTCAATTCGGGCTCCAATAGGACCAAAGAAGTACAAATTGGCACAGTTAGGTACTTTATGACCTAACAAGTCCATTTGGGCTCTATTAGGATCAAACAAGTCCATTTGGGCTCCATTAGGGTCAAACAAGTCCATTTGGGCTCCATTAGGACCAAAGAAGTACAAATTGGCCCAGTTAGGTCCAATATGACCTAAAAAGTCCATTTGGGCTCTATTAGGATCAAACATGTCCATTTGGGCTACAATAGGACCAAAGAAGTACAAATTGGCCCAGTTAGGTCCTATATGACCTAAAAAGTGCATTTGGGCTCTATTAGGATGAAACAAGTCCATTTGGGCTCCAATAGGACCAAAGAAGTACAAATTGGCACAGTTAAGTCCTTTATGACCTAACAAGTCCATTTGGGCTCTATTAGGATCAAACAAGTCCATTTGGGCTCTAATAGGGTCAAACAAGTCCATTTGGGCTCCATTAGGGACAAAGAAGTACAAATTGGCCCAGTTAGGTCCTATATGACCTAAAAAGTCCATTTGGGCTCTATTAGGATCAAACAAGTCAATTTGGGCTCCAATAGGACCAAAGAAGTACAAATTGGCCCAGTTAGGTCCTATATGACCTAAAAAGTGCATTTTGGCTCTATTAGGATCAAACAAGTCCATTTGGGCTCCAATAAGACCAAAGAAGTACAAATTGGCCTAGTTAGGTCCTATATGGCCTAAAATGTCCATTTGGGCTCTATTAGGATCAGACAAGTCCATTTGGGCTCCAATAGGACCAAAGAAGTACAAATTGGCCCAGATAGGTCCTATATGACCTAAAAAGTCCATTTGGGCTCTATTAGGTTCAAACAAGTCCATTTGGGCTCCAATAGCACCAAACAAGTACAAATTGCCCCAGTTAGGTCCTATATGACCTAAAATGTCCAGTTGGGCTCTATTAGGATCAAACAAGTCCATTTGGGCTCCAATAGGACCAAAGAAGTACAAATTGGCCCAGTTAGGTCCTTTCTGACCTAACAAGTCCATTTGGGCACTATTAGGATCAAACAAGTCCATTTGGGCCCTATTAGGGTAAACAAGTCCATTTGGGCTCCATTAGGACCAAAGAAGTACAAATTGCCCCAATTAGGTCCTACATGACTTAAAAAGTCCATTTGGGCTCTATTAGGATCAAATAAGTCCATTTGGGCTCTATTAGGGTCAAACAAGTCCATTTGGGCTCCATTAGGACCAAAGAAGTCCATTTGGGCTCCATTAGGACCAAATAAGTACAAATTGGCCCAGTTAGTTCCAATATGACCTAAAAAGTCCATTTAGGCTCTATTAGGATCAAACAAGTCCAGTTGGGCTCCAATAGGACCAAAGAAGTACAAATTGGCCTAGTTAGGTCCTATATGACCTAAAAAGTGCATTTTGGCTCTATTAGGATCAAACAAGTCCATTTGGTCTCAATTCGACCAAAGAAGTACAAATTGACCCAGTTAGGTCCTATATGACCTAAAAAGTCCATTTGGGCTCTATTAGGATCAAACAAGTCCATTTGGGCTCCAATAGGACCAAAGAAGTACTAATTGACCCAGATAGGTCCTATATGACCTAAAAAGTCCATTTGGGCTCTATTAGGATCAAAAAAGTCCATTTGGGCTCCAATAGGACCAAAGAAGTACAAATTGACCGAATTAGGTCCTATATGACCTAAAAAGTGCATTTTGGCTCTGTTAGGATCAAACAAGTCCATTGGGCTCCAATAGGACCAAAGAAGTACAAATTGGCCCAGTTAGGTCCTATAAGACCTAAAATGTACAGTTGGGCTCTATTAGGAACAAACAAGTCCATTTGGGCTCTAATAGGACCAAAGAAGTACAGATTGGCCAAGTTAGGTCCTATATGACGTAAAAAGTCCATTTGGGCTCTATTAGGATCAAACAAGTCCCTTTGGGATCCAATAGGACCAAAGAAGTACAAATTGGCCCAGTTTGGTCATATATGACCTAAAATGTCCCGTTGGGCTCTATTGGGATCAAACAAGTCCATTTGGGCTCCATTAAGACCAAAGAAGTACAAATTGGCCCAGTTAGGTCCAATATGACCTAAAAAGTCCATTTGGGCTCTATTAGGAACAAACAATTCCATTTGGGCTACAATAGGACCAAAGAAGTACAAATTGGACCAGTTAGGTCCTATATGACCTAAAAAGTGCATTTGGGCTCTATTAGGATGAAACAAGTCCATTTGGGCTCCAATAGGTCCAAAAAAGTACAAATTGGCACTGTTAGGTCCTTTATGACCTAACAAGTCCATTTGGGCTCTATTAGGATCAAACAAGTCCATTTGGGCTCTATTAGGGTCAAACAAGTCCATTTGGGCTCCATTAGGACCAAAGAAGTACAAATTGGCCCAGTTAGGTCCTATATGACCTAAAAAGTCCATTTGGGCTCTATTAGGATCAAACAAGTCCATTTGGGCTCCAATTGGACCAAAGAAGTACAAATTGGCCCAGTTAGGTCCTATATGACCTAAAAAGTGCATTTTGGCTCTATTAGGATCAAACAAGTCCATTTGGGCTCCAATAAGACCAAAGAAGTACAAATTGGTCTAGTTAGGTCCTATATGGCCTAAAAAGTCCATTTGGGCTCTATTAGGATCAAACAAGTCCATTTGGACTCCAATAGGACCAAAGAAGTACAAATTGGCCCAGTTAGGTCCTATGTGACCTAAAATGTCCAGTTGGGCTCTATTAGGATCAAACAAGTCCATTTGGGCTCCAATAGGACCAAAGAAGTACAAATTGACCCAGTTAGGTCCTATATGACCTAAAAAGTGCATTTTGGCTCTGTTAGGATCAAACAAGTCCATTTGGGCTCCAATAGGACCAAAGAAGTACTAATTGACCCAGATAGGTCCTATATGACCTAAAAAGTCCATTTGGGCTCTATTAGGATCAAAAAAGTCCATTTGGGCTCCAATAGGACCAAAGAAGTACAAATTGACCCAGTTAGGTCCTATATGACCTAAAAAGTGCATTTTGGCTCTGTTAGGATCAAACAAGTCCATTGGGCTCCTATAGGACCAAAGAAGTACAAATTGGCCCAGTTAGGTCCTATAAGACCTAAAATGTCCAGTTGGGCTCTATTAGGAACAAACAAGTACATTTGGGCTCTAATAGGACCAAAGAAGTACAAATTGGCCCAGTTAGGTCCTATATGACCTAAAAAGTCCATTTGGGCTCTATTAGGATCAAACAAGTCCCTTTGGGCTCCATTAGGACGAAAGATGTACAGATTGACCAAGTTAGGTCCTATATGACCTAAAAAGTCCATTTGGACTCTATTAGGATCAAACATGTCCATTAGGGATCCAATAGGACCAAAGAAGTACAAATTGGCCCAGTTTGGTCATATATGACCTAAAATGTCCCGTTGGGCTCTATTGGGATCAAACAAGTCCATTTGGGCTCCATTAGGACCAAAGAAGTACAAATTGGCCCAGTTAGGTCCAATATGACCTAAAAAGTCCATTTGGGCTCTATTAGGAACAAACAATTCCATTTGGGCTACAATAGGACCAAAGAAGTACAAATTGGACCAGTTAGGTCCTATATGACCTAAAAAGTGCATTTGGGCTCTATTAGGATGAAACAAGTCCATTTGGGCTCCAATAGGTCCAAAAAAGTACAAATTGGCACTGTTAGGTCCTTTATGACCTAACAAGTCCATTTGGGCTCTATTAGGATCAAACAAGTCCATTTGGGCTCTATTAGGGTCAAACAAGTCCATTTGGGCTCCATTAGGACCAAAGAAGTACAAATTGGCCCAGTTAGGTCCTATATGACCTAAAAAGTCCATTTGGGCTCTATTAGGATCAAACAAGTCCATTTGGGCTCCAATTGGACCAAAGAAGTACAAATTGGCCCAGTTAGGTCCTATATGACCTAAAAAGTGCATTTTGGCTCTATTAGAATCAAACAAGTCCATTTGGGCTCCAATAAGACCAAAGAAGTACAAATTGGTCGAGTTAGGTCCTATATGGCCTAAAAAGTCCATTTGGGCTCTATTAGGATCAAACAAGTCCATTTGGGCTACAATAAGACCAAAGAAGTACAAATTGGCCTAGTTAGGTCCTATATGGCCTAAAAAGTCCATTTGGGCTGTATTAGGATCAAACAAGTCCATTTGGGCTCCAATAAGACCAAAGAAGTACAAATTGGCCTAGTTAGGTCCTATATGGCCTAAAAAGTCCATTTGGGCTCTATTAGGATCAAACAAGTCCATTTGGGCTCCAATAGGACCAAAGAAGTACAAATTGGCCCAGTTAGGTCCTATATGACCTAAAATGTCCAGTTGGGCTCTATTAGGATCAAACAAGTCCATTTGGGCTCCAATAGGACCAAAGAAGTACAAATTGACCCAGTTAGGTCCTTTATGACCTAACAAGTCCATTTGGGCTCTATTAGGATCAAACAAGTCCATTTGGGCCCTATTATGGTCAAACAAGTCCATTTGGGCTCCATTAGAAACAAAGAAGTACAAATTGACCCAATTAGGTTCTATATGACCTAAAAAGTCCATTTGGGCTCTATTAGGTTCCAAAAAGTCCATTTGGGCTCCAATAGGACCAAAGAGGTACAAATTGGCACAGTTAGGTCCTTTATGACCTAACAAGTCCATTTGGGCTCTATTAGGATAAAACAAGTCCATTTGGGCTCTATTAGGGTCAAACAAGTCTATTTGGGCTCCATTAGGACCAAAGAAGTATAAATTGGCCCAGTTAGGTCCTTTGTGACCTAACAAGTCCATTTGGGCTCTATTAGGATCAAACAAGTCCATTTGGGCTGCAATAGGACCAAAGAAGTACAAATTGGCCCAGTTAGGTCCTATATGACCTAAAAAGTGCGTTTGGGCTCTAATAGGATCAAATAAGTCCATTTGGGCCGATCGGGGCGATGGGCCCAACTAGGTCCTAACAAGTCGATTTGGGCTCTACTAGGATCAAACAAGTCCATTTGGGCTCCAATAGGACCAAAGAAGTACTAATTGGCCCAGATAGGTCCTATATGACCTAAAAAGTCCATTTGGGCTCTATTAGGATCAAACTAGTCCATTTGGGCTCCAATTGGACAAAAGAAGTACAAATTGGCCCAGTTCGGTCCTATATGACCTAAAAAGTGCATTTTGGATCTATTAGGATCAAACAAGTCCATTGGGCTCCAATAGGACCAAAGAAGTACAAATTGGCCCAGTTAGGTCCTATATGACCTAAAAAGTGCATTTTGGCTCTATTAGGATGAAACAAGTCCATTGGGCTCCAATAGGACCAAAGAAGTACAAATTGGCCCAGTTAGGCCCTATATGACTTAAAAAGTCCATTTGGGCTCTATTAGGATCAACAAGTCCATTAGGGCTCCAATAGGACCAAAGAAGTGCAAATTGGCCCAGTTAGGTCCTATATGACCTAAAAAGTGCATTTTGGCTCTATTAGGATCAAACAAGTCCATTTGGGCTCCAATAAGACCAAAGAAGTACAAATTGGCCTAGTTAGGTCCTATATGGCCTAAAAAGTCCATTTGGGCTCTATTAGGATCAAACAAGTCCATTTGGGCTCCAATAGGACCAAAGAAGTACAAATTGGCCCAGATAGGTCCTATATGACCTAAAAAGTCCATTTGGCCTCTATTAGGATCAAACAAGTCCATTTGGACTCCAATAGGACCAAAGAAGTACAAATTGGCCCAGTTAGGTCCTATGTGACCTAAAATGTCCAGTTGGGCTCTATTAGGATCAAACAAGTCCATTTGGGCTCCAGTAGGACCAAAGAAGTACAAATTGGCACAGTTAGGTACTTTATGACCTAACAAGTCCATTTGGGCTCTATTATGATAAAACAAGTCCATTTGGGCTCTATTAGGGTCAAACAAGTCCATTTGGGCTCCATTAGGACCAAAGAAGTACAAATTGGCCCAGTTAGGTTCTATGTGACCTAAAAAGTCCATTTGGGCTCTATTAGGATCAAACAAGTCCATTTGGGCTCCAATAGGACCAAAGAATTACAAATTGTCCCAGATAGGTACTATATGACCTAAAAAGTCCATTTGGGCTCTATTAGGATCAAACAAGTCCATTTGGGCTCCAATAGGACCAAAGAAGTACAAATTGGCCCGGATAGGTCCTATATGACCTAAAAAGTCCATTTGGGCTCTATTAGGATCAAACAAGTCCATTTGGGCTCTATTAGGGTCAAACAAGTCCATTTGGGCTCCATTAGGACCAAAGAAGTACAAATTGGCCCAGTTAGGTCCTATATGACCTAAAAAGTCCATTTGGGCTCTATTAGGATCAAACAAGTCCATTTGGGCTCCAATAGGACCAAAGAAGTACAAATTGGCCCAGATAGGTCCTATATGACCTAAAAAGTCCATTTGGGCTCTATTAGGATCAAACAGGTCCATTTGGGCTCCAATTGGACCGAAGAAGTACAAATTGGCCCAGTTAGGTCCTATATGACCTAAAAAGTCCATTTGGGCTCTATTAGGATCCAATAGGACCAAAGAAGTACAAATTGGCCCAGATAGGTCCTATATGACCTAAAAAGTCCATTTGGGCTCTATTAGGATCAAACAAGTCCATTTGGGCTCCAATTGGACCGAAGAAGTACAAATTGGCCCAGTTAGGTCCTATATGACCTAAAATGTCTAGTTGGGCTCTATTAGGATCAAACAAGTCCATTTGGGCTCCAATAGGACCAAAGAAGTACAAATTGACCCAGTTAGGTCCTTTATGACCTAACAGGTCCATTTGGACTCTATTAGGATCAAACAAGTCCATTTGGGCTCCATTAGGACCAAAGAAGTACAAATTGGCCCAGTTAGGTCCTATATGACCAAAAAAGTCCATTTGGGCTCTATTAGGATCAAACAAGTCCATTTGGGCTCCAATAGGACCAAAGAAGTACAAATTGGCACAGTTAGGTCCTTTATGACCTAACAAGTCCATTTGGGCTCTATTAGGATCAAACAAGTCCATTTGGGCTCTATTAGGGTCAAACAAGTCCATTTGGGCTCCATTAGGACCAAAGAAGTACAAATTGGCCCAGTTAGGTCCTATATAACCTAAAAAGTCCATTTGGGCTATATTAGGATCAAACAGGTCTATTTGGGCTCCAATAGGAGCAAAGAAGTACAAATTGACCCAGTTAGGTCCTATATGACCTAAAAAGTGCATTTTGGCTCTATTAGGATCAAACAAGTCCATTTGGGCTCCAATAGGACCAAAGAAGTACAAATTGGCCCAGTTAGGTCCTATATGACCTAAAAAGTCCATTTGGGCTTTATTAGGATCAAACAAGTCCATTTGGGCTCCAATATGACCAAAGAAGTACAAATTGGCACAGTTAGGTCCTTTATGACCTAACAAGTCCATTTGGGCTCTATTAGCATCAAACATGTCCATTTGGGCTCTATTAGGGTCAAACAAGTCCATTTGGGCTCCATTAGGACCAAAGAAGTACAAATTAGCCCAATTAGGTCCAATATGACCTAAAAAGTCCATTTGGTCTCTATTAGGATCAAACAAGTCCATTTGGGCTCCAATAGGACCAAAGAAGTACAAATTGGCACAGTTAGGTCCTTTATGACCTAACAAGTCCATTTGGGCTCTATTAGGATCAAACAAGTCCATTTGGGTTCCATTAGGACCAAAGAAGTACAAATTGGCCCAGTTAGGACCTATATGACCTAAAATGTCCAGTTGGGCTCTATTAGGATCAAACAAGTCTATTTGGGCTCCAATAGGACCAAAGAAGTACAAATTGGCCCAGTTAGGTCCTATATGACCTAAAAAGTGCGTTTTGGCTCTATTAGGATCAAACAAGTCCATTTGGGCTTCAATAGGACAAAAGAAGTACAAATTAGCCCAGATAGATCCAATATGACCTAAAAAGTCCATTTGGGCTCTATTAGGATCAAACAAGTCAATTTGGGCCGATCGGGGCGATTGGGCCAACTAGGTCCTAACAAGTTGATTTGGGCTCTACTAGGATCAAACAAGTCTATTTGGGCTCCATTAGGACCAAAGAATTACAAATTGGCACAGTTAGGTCCTTTATGACATAACAAGTCCATTTGGGCTCTATTAGGATCAAACAAGTCCATTTGGGCTCTATTAGGGTCAAACAAGTCCATTTGGGCTCCATTAGGACCAAAGAAGTACAAATTGGCCGAGTTAGGTCCTATGTGACCTAAAAAGTCCATTTGGGCTCTATTAGGATCAAACAAGTCCATTTGCGCTCCAATAGGACCAAAGAAGTACAAATTGGCCCAGTTAGGTCCTATGTGACCTAAAAAGTACGTTTTGGCTCTATTAGGATCAAACAAGTCCATTTGGGCTCCAATAGGACCAAAGAAGTACTAATTGGCCCAGATAGGTCCTATATGACCTAAAAAGTCCATTTGGGCTCTATTAGGATGAAACAAGTCCATTTGGGATCCAATAGGACCAAAGAAGTACAAATTGGCACAATTAGGTCCTTTATGACCTAACAAGTCCATTTGGGCTCTATTAGGATCAATCAAGTCCATTTGGGCTCTATTAGGGTCAAACAAGTCCATTTGGGCTCCATTAGAACCAAAGAAGTACAAATTGGCCCAATTAGGTCCTATATGACCTAAAAAGTCCATTTTGGCTCTATTAGGATCAAACAAGTCCATTTGGGCTCCAATAGGACCAAAGAAGTACAAATTGGCCCAGATAGGTACTATATGACCTAAAAAGTCCATTTGGGCTCTATTAGGATCAAACAAGTCCATTTGGGCTCCAATAGGACCAAAGAAGTACAAATTGGCCCGGACAGGTCCTATATGACCTAAAAAGTCCATTTGGGCTCTATTAGGATCAAACAAGTCCATTTGGGCTCTATTAGGGTCAAACAAGTCCATTTGGGCTCCATTAGGACAAAAGAAGTACAAATTGGCCCAGTTAGGTCCTATATGACCTAAAAAGTCCATTTGGGCTCTATTAGGATCAAACAAGTCCATTTGGGCTCCAATAGGACCAAAGAAGTACAAATTGGCCCAGATAGGTCCTATATGACCTAAAAAGTCCATTTGGGATCTATTAGGATCAAACAAGTCCATTTGGGCTCCAATTGGACCAAAGAAGTACAAATTGGCCCAGTTAGGTCCTATATGACCTAAAATGTCTAGTTGGGCTCTATTAGGATCAAACAAGTCCATTTGGGCTCCAATAGGACCAAAGAAGTACAAATTGGCACAGTTAGGTCCTTTATAACCTAACAAGTCCATTTGGGCTCTATTAGGATCAAACAAGTCCATTTGGGCTCTATTAGGGTCAAACAAGTCCATTTGGGCTCCATTAGGACCAAAGAAGTACAAATTGGCCCAGTTAGGTCCTATATGACCTAAAACGTCCATTTGGGCTATATTAGCATCAAACAAGTCTATTTGGGCTCCAATAGGACCAAAGAAGTACAAATTGGCCCAGTTAGGTCCTATATGACCTAAAAAGAACATTTTGGCTCTATTAGGATCAAACAAGTCCATTTGGGCTCCAATAGGACCAAAGAAGTACAAATTGGCCCAGTTAGGTCCTATATGACATAAAAATTCCATTTGGGCTTTATTAGGATCAAACAAGTCCATTTGGGCTCCAATAGGACCAAAGAAGTACAAATTGGCACAGTTAGGTCATTTATGACCTACCAAGTCCATTTGGGCTCTATTAGGATCAAACATGTCCATTTGGGATCTATTAGGGTCAAACAAGTCCATTTGGACTCCATTAGGACCAAAGAAGTACAAATTAGCCCAATTAGGTCCAATATGACCTAAAATAAGTCCATTTGGGCTCTATTAGGATCAAACAAGTCCATTTGGGCTCCAATAGGACCAAAGAAGTACAAATTGGCACAGTTAGGTCCTTTAAGACCTAACAAGTCCATTTGGGCTCTATTAGGATCAAACAAGTCCATTTGGGTTCCATTAGGACCAAAGAAGTACAAATTGGCCCAGTTAGGTCCTATATGACCTAAAATGTCCAGTTGGGCTCTATTAGGATCAAACAAGTCCATTTGGGCTCCAATAGGACCAAAGAAGTATAAATTGACCCAGTTAGGTCCTATATGAACTAAAAAGTCCATTTGGGCTCTATTCGGATCAAACAAGTCCATTTGGGCTCCAATAGGGCCAAAGAAGTACAAATTGGCACAATTAGGTCCTTTATGACCTAACAAGTCCATTTGGGCTCTATTAGGATCAAACAAGTCCATTTGGGCTCTATTAGGGTCAAACAAGTCCATTTGGTCTCCATTAGGACCAAAGAAGTACAAATTGGCCCAATTAGGTCCTACATGACCTAAAAAGTCCATTTGGGCTCTATTAGGATCAAACAGGTCTATTTGGGCTCCAACAGGACCAAAGAAGTACAAATTGGCCCAGTTAGGTTCTATATGACCTAAAAAGTGCATTTTGGCTCTATTAGGATCAAACAAGCCCATTTGGGCTCCAATAGGACCAAAGATGTACAAATTGGCCCGGTTAGGTCCTATATGACCTAAAAAGACCATTTGGGCTCTATTAGGATCAAACAAGTCCATTTGGGCTCCAATAGGACCAAAGAAGTACAAATTGGCACAGTTAGGTCCTTTATGACCTAACAAGTCCATTTGGGCTATATTAGGATCAAACATGTCCATTTGGGCTCTATTAGGGTCAAACAAGTCCATTTGGGCTCCATTAGGACCAAAGAAGTACAAATTGGCCCAGTTAGGTCCTATATGACCTAAAATGTCCAGTTGGGCTCTATTAGGATCAAACAAGTCCATTTGGGCTCCAATAGGACCAAAGAAGTATAAATTGACCCAGTTAGGTCCTATATGAACTAAAAAGTCCATTTGGGCTCTATTCGGATCAAACAAGTCCATTTGGGCTCCAATTGGGCCAAAGAAGTACAAATTGGCACAATTAGGTCCTTTATGACCTAACAAGTCCATTTGGGCTCTATTAGGATCAAACAAGTCCATTTGGGCTCTATTAGGGTCAAACAAGTCCATTTGGTCTCCATTAGGACCAAAGAAGTACAAATTGGCCCAATTAGGTCCTACATGACCTAAAAAGTCCATTTGGGCTCTATTAGGATCAAACAGGTCTATTTGGGCTCCAACAGGACCAAAGAAGTACAAATTGGCCCAGTTAGGTTCTATATGACCTAAAAAGTGCATTTTGGCTCTATTAGGATCAAACAAGCCCATTTGGGCTCCAATAGGACCAAAGATGTACAAATTGGCCCAGTTAGGTCCTATAAGACCTAAAAAGACCATTTGGGCTCTATTAGGATCAAACAAGTCCATTTGGGCTCCAATAGGACCAAAGAAGTACAAATTGGCACAGTTAGGTCCTTTATGACCTAACAAGTCCATTTGGGCTATATTAGGATCAAACATGTCCATTTGGGCTCTATTAGGGTCAAACAAGTCCATTTGGGCTCCATTAGGACCAAAGAAGTACAAATTGGCCCAGTTAGGTCCTATATGACCTAAAATGTCCAGTTGGGCTCTATTAGGATCAAACAAGTCCATTTGGGCTCCAATAGGACCAAAGAAGTAGAAATTGGCCCAGTTAAGTCCTATATGACCTAAAAAGTCCATTTGGGCTCTATTAGGATCAAACAAGTCCATTTGGGCTCCAATAGGAGCAAAGAAGTACAAATTGGCCCAGTTAGGTCCTATATGACCTAAAAGGTCCAGTTGGGCTCTATTAGGATAAAAAAAGTCAATTTGGGCTCCAATAGGACCAAAGAAGTACAAATTGGCCCAGTTAGGTCCTATATGACCTAAAAAGTCCATTTGGGCTCTATTAGGATCAAACAAGTCCATTTGGGCTCCAATAGGACCAAAGAAGTACAAATTGGCCCAGTTAGGTCCTATATGACCTAAAATGTCCATTTGGGCTATATTAGGATCAAACAGGTCTATTTGGGCTCCAATAGGACCAAAGAAGTACAAATTGGCCCAGTTAGGTCCTATATGACCTAAAAAGTCCATTTGGGCTCTATTAGTATCAAACAAGTCCATTTGGGCTCCAATAGGACCAAAGAAGTACAAATTGGCCCAGTTAGGTCCTATATGACCTAAAATGTCCATTTGGGCTATATTAGGATCAAACAGGTCTATTTGGGCTCCAATAGGACCAAAGAAGTACAAATTGGCCTAGTTAGGTCCTATATGACCTAAAATGTCCAGTTGGGCTCTATTAGGATCAAACAAGTCCATTTGGGCTCCAATAGGACCAAAGAAGTACAAATTGACCCAGTTAGGTCCTATGTGACCTAAAAAGTCCATTTGGGCTCTATTCGGATAAAACAAGTCCATTTGGGCTCCAATAGGGCCAAAGAAGTACAAATTGGCCCAGTTAGGTCCTATATGAACTAAAAAGTGCATTTGGGCTCTATTAGGATCAAACAAGTTCATTTGGCCTCCAATAGGACCAAAGAAGTACAAATTGGCACAGTTAGGTCCTTCATGACCTAACAAGTCCATTTGGGCTCTATTAGGATCAAACAAGTCCATTTGGGCTCTATTA
>JAUPTC010001673.1:0-22000 GCA_030762895.1 Sophora flavescens
TGCTTTATTTGACTCAACATTAACTAAAATGTCATAAAATACTTAAGAAACTCAAAATGTTGCTTGAGGACAATTAAATCCAAATTTGGGCGAAAACGAGATTAAACTCGAGTAATTGGTGCAAAAACCATGGTCTTTCTAGTTATAAAACTAGTCGAGCCAGAGGCTTATCAATTACCAATACACGGTTGTGGACAACAACACCTATACTTGAATCTCACCAACCCGTTTTAACAACATCATAGTGCCTTAACCTTCCATTAGAACTTGACACATATTCTATGCCATAACACCTCTTTAACCTACATCATCTAGGTTAGGCACTTCTAAATCATTATTATCCTCATACCAAAAACAATCATCTCTTAGACAACAAATATATCTTTGCTTAAAAACCACTAAGCATAATAATACAAACCAGGCAGATCATGCATAACACAATATCAATCAAAATATTCCCATATCACCAATCATAGCACAAAATCCATTCAATAAAGGTAATAAAATCAAATCAACCATCAACAATATAAAATCAACCTAATATCGATAAACCTACAATCCCCGAATCACCATTGGTTTTTCAGAAAAGGTTTTACGATGAGTGTGATTTCACCTCATTTTCATGTACATTTCTGCATGCATTTGCATATAGTTAGGCCAATTTAGTGTTGATTTTGTATAGTTTTTCCTTTGGAGCGGATGAGGTGGTTTACGGTGTTGTTTTGCGAGGATTTAATGGAAAAATGCCCGGGAATCAGCCTTGGTGGAGCTTGGATGAAAAAAGAGATTAGAAGTGAAGATTATGAGCCAAGCAGAGAGTATCACGGCCTGGCCGTGATGGCCCTCACGGCCGTGAGGGAGCAGTAGCTGAAGAAAGATTGAGCCAAAAGTCAGAAGCTGTCACGGCCTGGCCGTGATGGCTATCACGGCCGTGACCGGCGAGTTGGAAAAGTCAGAAACGATCACGGCCTGGCCGTGATGACCATCCCGGCCGTGAGGAAGAAGTGTATGAAGAGGCGCCCAAGTCGAGAGACCATCACGGCCTGGCCGTGATGGCTATCCCGGCCGTGACGGGCGACGGACCTATAAATGAACCTGCCTTTGAGCGAGAAAGGGGGAACTTCTAACCTAATAATCTGCACTTGGAGGCGGGGAGGCTGGTGGGGTGGAGAGGGTCTCTACCCAAAAAGGGGGCGTTTTCTCTGCTCTTGGATGGAGAGAAGATTGGAGGAAGCTTGTCTATGAGTGTTCTTCATCCCTTCTCTTTTTCCTTTTTGTATTTCCTTATCATGAGTAGTTAAATCCCCATTGTTGGGGTTAGATGTAACTTTTCCGAACTTGTGTAATTGATTTGGTATTTAAAAACAAGTTTCTATTACGTATGATTATGTCATTCTCTGATTAATGCTTTCATTCGATTAGATCACAAGAGCAATGATTAGTAGCTTTGATAGATGAGTGGAAGGTTGGTATTAAGGCATGCTCATGAATCATATGCCAAGTAGGTCAAGAATCTAGACATAGGTGTTGGCTGCTTGCAATCTTATAAGTCTTAACTTAATGCAAAATCTCAGGTTATTCCACCTAAGACATTAGGGTTTAATTTGGGGTTTTAGGCTCAATGCACCTAAGACATTAGGCTTGAGTAATTTAGAAAAGGCTTGATTGGCATAATTGAATTAGGACTTGTGTTAGAAGCCATTTCATTGCAACTAAGGGAGGATTAGTGTAGTCTAACCCTGACAATTCTAGCCACATCCCTGTTTGCATACCAAGTGTTTGTTAAAAATTCTAAAAGACCAAAAACATTTTGTTTTCTGTTTAATCCCTCACATTTTAGATTAGTCTAGATAGTTGTTGAATTTGCGAATTGGTAATTGACATCCAATCCCTGTGGATACGATCTTAGGTCTCACCACCGTATTACTTGATTGCGACAAGGTGCACTTGCCTTTATTTATATATCTTTAAAATACACGCATCAAGTTTTTGGCGCCGTTGCTTGGGGATTGGTTTTGTCAATATCATTAGTAACAAATGAGACAACTAGTTTAGACATTTTTTTTTTTATTTTATTCTTCTGTATATAATTGATCTCTTTCTTTTGTTAGTTTTGTATATATTTGTTTTTGTATATCTTTGATCTTGTGATTAATTGTCTGTGAGGTGAAAAAAATTGATTAGATAGGATCATGGACTACAATTGGTATCAACCATCTGATGAAGAAAGTGAATTATCCGATTTGCATTTGCGGGTAGATATCTTTGCGATTGGCCGTAAAAATCCAACAAGTGAGTGATGAGCTGTCAAGGGCAACTGTCCCTCCTCCACCAATGGTAGTTTGTTCTGAATGGGGAAATCAATTTCCCAACACTTCTACTCCATGGTGGGGGAACCCTCCAAACAATGCTTTGATGGATGAAGGGGAACATTGGGAATCTTCCACACCTTGGTATGATGAGCCATCCCCATTGGAAGTTGCTTGGGAGAACTTCAAATCCGCATTCCCAGTCGAGGTTGAGCAACCTATCCCGGATAGTCAATCTCACTTAGAGGCTGTTTTGGAGAACTTCATGGCAACAACAATGGAAGAATTCAAGAATCAAGAAGATGCCATTCGAAGTCTCGGGGTACATATTGAGGAACTCTCTAACCTTCTGTCCAAAATGCCAGATGAGGACTTGATGGATGATGATGAAGATGATGCAATGGTGGATGAGGAGGAAGAAGAAGAAGTGGGAGCAACCGAGTCAAGAAGTGAAGACCCTGTTTTGGAGAACATAGTTGCACCACTCCCCATTGAACCCTTGACTAAAGAGCCTGAAAGGAAGAGGCATTTGGAGGATAGCTATGTCACCATGCTCGGGGATGATGAAGAACTTGTGAAATTAAATGATGCTATTGGCCCCTATGCATGTGTGGAATGTGATGGGAGAAACACTTGTGTGGTTTGTGCGGAAATTTCTGCATATTTGGAAGGTGATGGATTTGGCGATCTTTGAGGGTGAAGATTGTATACGAAGCGAGCAGCATCAATGATCCTCTCGAATTGTTTGCCACCTCACATTTTAAAGCAGTCAACAATGGAGTTCATGCCTCTGCCTGAGGTTGAACCCCATTTTTATTGGGAAGATTTTATGGATAAAGGGGTCATCTTTGACCCGAGTGGAATTGAAAAGCGCTTCCCATTTGAAGAAGTCGGCATGAATTTCGAGTGCTCACTTCCACATTTTTGCTGCAAATCGTGGGATCCAGGTGAAGGATCTCACATGGTTAGCATTCCTTGGTCCTTATACCACAGGTTATGGGATCGGTGGATGCTTCTTAATAAGTCAAGCTAGTGACGTTAAAGAAGCGCTTATTGGGAGGCAACCCAACTTTTCTTAACCCTTCTCTTTAGTTAATTTTGTTTTTGATTTTCAACCTCTTGAATAATTTGAGAAGCTCAAGAGGTTTGTTAATAATTTTGTTAAGTGTCTCCAGATTTTAAATAAAGGAAGGAGAAAAAGAGCAGGGAGAAACAAAGCCAGAAAAGCATGTGAGCCAACACCCGCTACCGCCTCGGTAAGCCGTTCCAATTTTTTTTGCTTTATTTTATTTTTCTCTCCTCTCCAACTTGATTGTTTACATTGGGGACAATGTAAATCTTTAAGCTTGGGGTAGGGGTATTTTGCATATGTTCATATCTTGCATTGTAAATGTTGCATTCATATAGGTTTAGTCTTGCATGATCACATGAATTGATTGCCCCTGCTTAGATTGAGCATCTAATTGTGAGAGCTAAGTGCCAACTTTTTTTTGTGATAGTGGATTTTTGAACCCAATTCTGTTTATTCTTGTGATATGGCTGCAAATGAATATGCTTGAGATGATTTCGGATAGTTGATGATTAGCATATGTTTCTTTAGACTTGTGTTTCTCTTTGGTTCTTGAACTGATAAATGTGAGCTTTTGAGCCATTAGGGGGTACTCACTAAATCTGCCCCCATTCTTTGTGTAGAGTGTTATTCCTCTTGGTTTGTTTTCTCTAGAACTTGACTTAAAACCATGTTAAAGCTTAGAAAATTTTTGGAAACATTTTTGAAAATGATTGAGGCAATAGGTATTTTTCTGGCATTCTGAGCTTTGAATGTGTAAATGCTACCCTTAGTTGCCCAATTTTGAGCCTGAATGAATAAAATGCTTTTCTTGGTACCCTGAAAAATTTTGATACATATACTTGATAAGGGACCTTCTAAAGTATCACAAAAAGGGTGAACAAGGTAGTTGAAAGTTTGGGATGAAAGAATCGTTAAAAAAAAAAAAAAAAAAAAAAATCTCCCCTTCTCCAAATAAAAAGAAAAAAAAAGAAAAAAAATTAAAAATAAATAGAGAAGGGGATGACAAAAAGCAATAAAAGAAAAAGAAAGAAAAGAAAGGTGGAAAAATGTATTGAAAACCCAAGAAGGTATTTTAGAAGGTGTCCTGTATTGAAATGTTTGATACTTAGTCTAGCCTTTTGAAATATCCCTTTCTTGTTATCCCCACCTAAAGATTAATCCCATGGCCACGTTACAACCAAATAAAAGACCTCTTGATTCTTAAGTGTTTTTCATAAATAAAGTGGAGATTTGGTTGATAGTCAAGCATATGGTAGGAATCATTCCTTGAGGAAAATGGAGCGAATTGTTATATATACTTGAACACTTGAGTGAATGAGGCAAGAAAGAGAGCCAAGCAAATAAACAAGCTTGGGGTGAGCTTCAAGTGAGCAAGAGTGCCCGAATCAGTGAGAATGTGAGTCTAGGAAACTTAAGCCCCTAATTGGACTTGAATTGATTGTCTCTTGCTGAATTGTTTGAATTGCCTGTTGCTTGGATCATTTTACTCGGGTTCTTAGTTCACTATCCATGCTTTGACTGTTTATCTCTTCTGGCCTTAGTTTTTGCTTGAGGACAAGCAAAGTCTTAAGCTTGGGGTGATTTGATGAGTGTGATTTCACCTCATTTTTCATGTACATTTCTGCATGCATTTGCATATAGTTAGGCCAATTTAGTGTTGATTTTGTATAGTTTTTCCTTTGGAACGGATGAGGTGGTTTCTGGTGTTGTTTTGCAGGATTTAATGAAAAAATGCCCAGGAATCAGCCTTGGTGGAGCTTGGATGAAAAAAGAGATTAGAAGTGAAGATTATGAGCCAAGCGAGAGTATCACGGCCTGGCGTGATGGCCCTCACAGTAGTGAGGGAGCGATGAGTGAAGAAAGATTGAGCCAAAAGTCAGAAGCTGTCACGGCCTGGCCGTGATGGCTATCACGGCCGTGACCTGCTAGTTGGAAAAGTCAGAAACGATCACGGCCTGGCCGTGATGACCATCACGGCCGTGATGAATAAGTGAATGAAGAGGCGCCCAAGTCAGAGACCATCACGGCCTGGCCGTGATGGCTGTCACGGCCGTGACGGGCGACGGACCTATAAATGAACCTGCACTGAACAGAAAAGGGGGAACTTCTAACCTAATAATCTGCACTTGGAGGCAGGCTGAGGCTGGTGGCTGGAGAGGGTCTCTACCCAAAAAGGGGGGCGTTTTCTCTGCTCTTGGATGGAGAGAAGATTGGAGGAAGCTTGTCTATGAGTGTTCTTCATCCCTTCTCTTTTTCCTTTTTGTATTTCCTTATCATGAGTAGTTAAATCCCCATTGTTGGGGTTAGATGTAACTTTTCTGAACTTGTGTAATTGATTTGGTATTTTAATACAAGTTTCTATTTCGTATGAGTATGTGATTCTGTGTTTAATGCTTTCCTTGGATTAGCTACCCATAGGAATGATTTGTTGCTTTGATAGATGACTGGAAGGTTGGTATTAAGGCATGCTCATGAATCATATGCCAAGTAGGTCAAGAATCTAGACATAGGTGTTGGCTGCTTGCAATCTTATAAGTCTTAACTTAATGCAAAATCTCAGGTTATTCCACCTAAGACATTAGGGTTTAATTTGGGGTTTTAGGCTCAATGCACCTAAGACATTAGGCTTGAGTAATTTAGAAAAGGCTTGATTGGCATAATTGAATTAGGACTTGTGTTAGAAGCCATTTCATTGCAACTAAGGGAGGATTAGTGTAGTCTAACCCTGACAATTCTAGCCACATCCCTGTTTGCATACCAAGTGTTTGTTAAAAATTCTAAAAGACCAAAAACATTTTGTTTTCTGTTTAATCCCTCACATTTTAGATTAGTCTAGATAGTTGTTGAATTTGCGAATTGGTAATTGACATCCAATCCCTGTGGATACGATAACCGGTCTCACCACCGTATTACTTGATTGCGACAAGGTGCACTTGCCTTTATTTATATATCTTTAAAATACACGCATCAAGTTTTTGGCGCCGTTGCCGGGGATTGGTTTTGTCAATATCATTAGTAACAAATGAGACAACTAGTTTAGACATTTTTTTTATTTTATTCTTCTGTATATAATTGATCTCTTTCTTTTGTTAGTTTTGTATATATTTGTTTTTGTATTTCTTTGATCTTGTGCTTAATTGTCTGTGAGGTGAAAAAAATTGATTAGATAGGATCATGGACTACAATTGGTATCAACCATCTGATGCAGAAAGTGAATTATCTGAGCTGCAGCTGCGGGTAGATATCTTTGCGGTTGGCCGTAAAAATCCAACAAGTGAGTGATGAGTGTCAAGGGCAACTGTCCCTCCTCCACCAATGGTAGTTTGTTCCGAATGGGAAATCAATTTCCCAACACTTCTACTCCATGGTGGGGGAACCCTCCAAACAATGCTTTGATGGATGAAGGGGAACATTGGGAATCTTCCACACCTTGGTATGATGAGCCATCCCCATTGGAAGTTGCTTGGGAGAACTTCAAATCCGCATTCCCAGTCGAGGTTGAGCAACCTATCCCGGATAGTCAATCTCACTTAGAGGCTGTTTTGGAGAACTTCATGGCAACAACAATGGAAGAATTCAAGAATCAAGAAGATGCCATTCGAAGTCTCGGGGTACATATTGAGGAACTCTCTAACCTTCTATCCAAAATGCCAGATGAGGACTTGATGGATGATGATGAAGATGATGCAATGGTGGATGAGGAGGAAGAAGAAGAAGTGGGAGCAACCGAGTCAAGAAGTGAAGACCCTGTTTTGGAGAACATAGTTGCACCACTCCCCATTGAACCCTTGACTAAAGAGCCTGAAAGGAAGAGGCATTTGGAGGATAGCTATGTCACCATGCTCGGGGATGATGAAGAACTTGTGAAATTAAATGATGCTATTGGCCCCTATGCATGTGTGGAATGTGATGGGAGAAACACTTGTGTGGTTTGTGCGGAAATTTCTGCATATTTGGAAGGTGATGGATTTGGCGATGCTGAGGGTGAAGATTGTACAGAAGCCAGAACAGCATCAATGATCCTCTCGAATTGTTTGCCACCTCACATTTTAAAGCAGTCAACAATGGAGTTCATGCCTCTGCCTGAGGTTGAACCCCATTTTTATTGGGAAGATTTTATGGATAAAGGGGTCATCTTTGACCCGAGTGGAATTGAAGCGCTTCCCATTTGAAGAAGTCGGCATGAATTTGAGTGCTCACTTCCACATTTTTGCTGCAAATCGTGGGATCCAGGTGAAGGATCTCACATGGTTAGCATTCCTTGGTCCTTATACCACAGGTTATGGGATCCGGTGGATGCTTCTTAATAAGTCAAGCTAGTGACGTTAAAGAAGCGCTTATTGGGAGGCAACCCAACTTTTCTTAACCCTTCTCTTTAGTTAATTTTGTTTTTGATTTTCAACCTCTTGAATAATTTGAGAAGCTCAAGAGGTTTGTTAATAATTTTGTTAAGTGTCTCCAGATTTTAAATAAAGGAAGGAGAAAAAGAGCAGGGAGAAACAAAGCCAGAAAAGCATGTGAGCCAACACCCGCTACCACCTCGGTAAGCCGTTCCAATTTTTTTTGCTTTATTTTATTTTTCTCTCCTCTCCAACTTGATTGTTTACATTGGGGACAATGTAAATCTTTAAGCTTGGGGTAGGGGTATTTTGCATATGTTCATATCTTGCATTGTAAATGTTGCATTCATATAGGTTTAGTCTTGCATGATCACATGAATTGATTGCCCCTGCTTAGATTGAGCATCTAATTGTGAGAGCTAAGTGCCAACTTTTTTTTGTGATAGTGGATTTTTGAACCCAATTCTGTTTATTCTTGTGATATGGCTGTAAATGAATATGCTTGAGATGATTTCGGATAGTTGATGATTAGCATATGTTTCTTTAGACTTGTGTTTCTCACTGGTTCTTGAACTGATAAATGTGAGCTTTTGAGCCATTAGGGGGTACTCACTAAATCTGCCCCCATTCTTTGTGTAGAGTGTTATTCCTCTTGGTTTGTTTTCTCTAGAACTTGACTTAAAACCATGTTAAAGCTTAGAAAATTTTTGGAAACATTTTTGAAAATGATTGAGGCAATAGGTATTTTTCTGGCATTCTGAGCTTTGAATGTGTAAATGCTACCCTTAGTTGCCCAATTTTGAGCCTGAATGAATAAAATGCTTTTCTTGGTACCCTGAAAAATTTTGATACATATACTTGATAAGGGACCTTCTAAAGTATCACAAAAAGGGTGAACAAGGTAGTTGAAAGTTTGGGATGAAAGAATCGTTAAAAAAAAAAAAAAAAAATCTCCCCTTCTCCAAATAAAAAGAAAAAAAAAGAAAAAAAATTAAAAATAAATAGAGAAGGGGATGACAAAAAGCAATAAAAGAAAAAGAAAGAAAAGAAAGGTGGAAAAATGTATTGAAAACCCAAGAAGGTATTTTAGAAGGTGTCCTGTATTGAAATGTTTGATACTTAGTCTAGCCTTTTGAAATATCCCTTTCTTGTTATCCCCACCTAAAGATTAATCCCATGGCCACGTTACAACCAAATAAAAGACCTCTTGATTCTTATGTGTTTTTCATAAATAAAGTGGAGATTTGGTTGATAGTCAAGCATATGTTAGGAATCATTCCTTGAGGAAAATGGAGCGAATTGTTATATATACTTGAACACTTGAGTGAATGAGGCAAGAAAGAGAGCCAAGCAAATAAACAAGCTTGGGGTGAGCTTCAAGTGAGCAAGAGTGTCCGAATCAGTGAGAATGTGAGTCTAGGAAACTTAAGCCCCTAATTGGACTTGAATTGATTGTCTCTTGCTGAATTGTTTGAATTGCATGTTGCTTGGATCATTTTACTCGGGTTCTTAGTTCACTATCCATGCTTTGACTGTTTATCTCTTCTGGCCTTAGTTTTTGTTTGAGGACAAGCAAAGTCTTAAGCTTGGGGTGATTTGATGAGTGTGATTTCACCTCATTTTTCATGTACATTTCTGCATGCATTTGCATATAGTTAGGCCAATTTAGTGTTGATTTTGTATAGTTTTTCCTTTGGAACGGATGAGGTGGTTTCTGGTGTTGTTTTGCAGGATTTAATGAAAAAATGCCCAGGAATCAGCCTTGGTGGAGCTTGGATGAAAAAAGAGATTAGAAGTGAAGATTATGAGCCAAGCAGAGAGTATCACGGCCTGGCCGTGATGGCCCTCACGGCCGTGAGGGAGCAGTAGCTGAAGAAAGATTGAGCCAAAAGTCAGAAGGCATCACGGCGGCCTGGCCGTGATGGCGATCACGGCCGGGACCTGCTAGTTGGAACAGTCAGAACCGATCACGGCCTGGCCGTGATGACCATCACGGCCGTGATGAATAAGTGAATGAAGAGGCGCCCAAGTCAGAGACCATCACGGCCTGGCCGTGATGGCTGTCACGGCCGTGACGGGCGACGGACCTATAAATGAACCTGCACTGAACAGAAAAGGGGGAACTTCTAACCTAATAATCTGCACTTGGAGGCAGGCTGAGGCTGGTGGCTGGAGAGGGTCTCTACCCAAAAAGGGGGGCGTTTTCTCTGCTCTTGGATGGAGAGAAGATTGGAGGAAGCTTGTCTATGAGTGTTCTTCATCCCTTCTCTTTTTCCTTTTTGTATTTCCTTATCATGAGTAGTTAAATCCCCATTGTTGGGGTTAGATGTAACTTTTCTGAACTTGTGTAATTGATTTGGTATTTTAATACAAGTTTCTATTTCGTATGAGTATGTGATTACTGTGTTTAATGCTTTCCTTGGATTAGCTACCCATAGGAATGATTTGTTGCTTTGATAGATGACTGGAAGGTTGGTATTAAGGCATGCTCATGAATCATATGCCAAGTAGGTCAAGAATCTAGACATAGGTGTTGGCTGCTTGCAATCTTATAAGTCTTAACTTAATGCAAAATCTCAGGTTATTCCACCTAAGACATTAGGGTTTAATTTGGGGTTTTAGGCTCAATGCACCTAAGACATTAGGCTTGAGTAATTTAGAAAAGGCTTGATTGGCATAATTGAATTAGGACTTGTGTTAGAAGCCATTTCATTGCAACTAAGGGAGGATTAGTGTAGTCTAACCCTGACAATTCTAGCCACATCCCTGTTTGCATACCAAGTGTTTGTTAAAAATTCTAAAAGACCAAAAACATTTTGTTTTCTGTTTAATCCCTCACATTTTAGATTAGTCTAGATAGTTGTTGAATTTGCGAATTGGTAATTGACATCCAATCCCTGTGGATACGATAACCGGTCTCACCACCGTATTACTTGATTGCGACAAGGTGCACTTGCCTTTATTTATATATCTTTAAAATACACGCATCAGTTTCCAATGTGATTTTGGTCGCCCTACACAATTATTATATTATCTACTACTTATCCATTCCGACGATAGGTTGGTTCTTTTCCCCACCTGGGTTATCACCGGACTCCCGAACTCGAAGCTCCTCGTTGTCACACCACAAAGTACTAACTCCACCTTGTGTGAAGGTAAGGAGATTAGATGCTCGAAGAGGTATACCACGAACGTCCTCGTTTCCTCCGAGATGGAAGGCTAAGGTTATGAACACAAAATCACAAGTTAAAATCAAACAAGAACACTAAACCACAAGGTATATGTTCGGCCAAGAATAGTTCATAGGGTTAGAGATTCCCGAAAATTATACAACTCATGGATTTATGATCCTTGAGTGTTAGGAGTTCATAAACAATGATCGCTTAAAAAAGTTGAATTAAAATCCCATTAAGTTATAAACTTAGGGTATTCGGCCAAGGCTAGTAAAATAGGCTAGCAATCACTAAACTTTCCAATCTCTTAGGTTTAGCATCCATATGTATTAAGGAGCTCAAAACCATGATCATTTTGGAAAAATAAGAACAAAGTATCCTAGGTCCATAGCCTTCTAGGTTCGGCCTTCATAGGATTTATAGGTTATAAATCTTTAAACTTTCCAATCTCTTAGACTTAGCATCCAAATATCTTATGGAGCTCAAGTCCATGATCATTTTGGAAAACAATGGAAATTTAAACATTCCAATATCTTAGACATAGTATCCAAATATCTTACGGAGCACAAGTCCATGATCATCTAGGAAAAATTAAAGTAATACATCCTAGCTTTAATAACATAGGATAAACAAGTTAGAAATCCTTAAACTTTCCAATCTCTTAGACTTAGCATCCAAATATCTTATGGAGCTCAAGTCCATGGTCATTTTGGAAAACAATGGAAACTTAAACATTCCAATCTCTTAGACTTAGCATTCAAATATCTTATGGATCTCAAGTCCATGATCATCTTGGAAAAATGAAAGTAATACATCCTAGCTTTAATAACATAGAATAAACAAGTTAAAAATCCATAAACTTTCCAATCTCTTAGACTTAGTATCCAAATATTTTATGGAGCTTAAGTCCATGATCATTTTGGAAAAATAAAAACTCAAACATCCTAGTACCTAAAAACTAAGTTTAGGCCATCATAGGATGATGAGGAAAAGATATTATTTGTTTAACAATAACTCTTAGGTTTAGAATCACACGGTATTAAGAGTTCTAAATCCATGATCATACTTAGAAAGTTGAAACATAGTATCCTAGGATTACTTATTCATATTTTCAGCCATCATAGGAACAAGCTATCAAAACTTCCAAGATTTATAGATTTAAGATCAATGGATAGTTAGAAACTCAATCACATGATCATATTCCAAAAGTTGAAACAAAAACTTCCTAGGTCACAAATGCAAGCATTCGGCCTTCATTGGAAGAGATAGGTAGAGATTTTTGTTTTGCATAACCTCTTCGTATGTGAAAATATAAGTTAATACAAGACTATGGAAAGTGGTTTCAACTCAAAAGGAGTTTTCTACCATTTTAGAAAGATTTTAGAAGTTTAAAGCATATAAAGAACACATAAAGTAAACTAAGAAATAAAAGATGAAACTTGCAAAAAGATTCATATGAGAGCATTACCCTTAGCATAAGGAAGAACTTTAATGAAGAACTTAAGTAGAAAAGATGAATAAAAACTAAAGCTTTAAGAGCTTGAACTATAAGAAGAAAGAAGAAGATGAAGGTTTAATGGAGGTTGAAGGAGGAAGATGGTGAAGTGAAAATGAAAGGGGTATATATAGAGAGGAGAGAGAGTGGCATGAAATTGAGGAGAGAGGAATGAGCTTGGAGATCAGGTTTTTAGAATATAATATGATATATTTCAAAAAGTCCATCATGACCACCCTTTAGGAGGTAGCTTAGGCCACACCCCTAGTGAGTCACCTCACTCCCTCATCTCACCTCAAGCCTTTTATGTCTCCTATTCTGCTCCATTTCGTACCCGGTTGCATTTCCGATCGTAATTCTTAGGCGTTTTACGCTCGAATAAAATATTATATTTTATTTTTGAGCGAAAATTTTCAAAATAACCAAAGTTGAAGGAAACGTAATAAAAACACTAACTATCTCATTCCACGGGTCAAAATTAGGTTTTACGCACGAGTAAACTTGTACTCCAGCGGTGAAGCCATGACCAGGCTTTCATCAGAATTTGCAACCGAAAATTTTACAGTAACCCTCTACCATAAAGTAAACTATCAATATGATTTTATTTTAATCAAAAACATTTTCTAACTCTTAAATTTAAAATATAATTTAATTCTATTTTAACCAGTTGAACAACATAATTAAAATCAGGCTGTTACAACCTACTTTGTTCCATCGACCAGAGGCTGTTCACCTTGGAGACCTGATGTGGTTATGAGTACGACCGAGCGTGGGAGGCACTCGGTCCTCCGTATTTTCAAGGGCCGCCGGGGGCGCACCGGACACCATGTGATGTGCGGTGCTCTTCCACCACTTGGACCCTACCTCACGGTGAGCCATTTCCAAGGTGGGAAGGGTGTTAAGCAGAAAAGATAACTCTTTCGAAGCCCCCGCCGACGTCTCCAGGACTCCCTAACGTTGCCGTCGGCCGCCACGTCCGGTTCAGGAATTTTAACCCGATTCCCTTTCGGAGTGCACGCTCAGAGCGCTATCAGACGAGCTTCCCCCGTCCCTTAGGATCGACTAACCCATGTGCAAGTGCCGTTCACATGGAACCTTTCCCCTCTTCGGCCTTTAAAGTTCTCATTTGAATATTCTCTACTACCACCAAGATCGGCACCGATGACCGCTCCGCCAAGGCTCACATCCCGGATTTTGCGGCGACCGTCGCGCCCTCCTACTCATCGGGGCATCGACCTTGCCCTGACGGCTGGGTATAGGTCGCACGCTTCAGTACCATCCATTTTCGGGGCTAGTTGATTCGGTAGGTGAGTTGTTACACACTCCTTAGCGGATTTCGACTTCCATGACCACCGTCCTACTGTCTTAATCGACCAACACCCTTTGTGGGGTCTAGATTAGAACGCGGTTGGGTACCGTAACCCGGCTTCCGGTTCATCCCGCATCGCCAGTTATGCTTACCAAAAATGGCCCACTTGGAGCACTCGATTCCGTGGCACGGCTCAATGGAGCAGTCGCACCGTCCTACCTATTTAAAGTTTGACAATAGGTCGAGGTCGTTGCGCCCCCGATGCCTCTAGTCATTGGCTTTACCAGATAGAACTCGGTCGCGGGCTCCGGCTATCATGAGGGAAACTTCAAAGGGAACCAGCTACTAGGCGGTTCGATTAGTCTTTCGCCCCCTATACCCAAGTCGGACGAAGGATTTGCACGTTAGTATCGCTGCGAGCCTCCACCGAGTTTCCTCTCGGCTCGCCCCGCTCGAGGCATAGTTCATCATCGTTCGGATCCCGATAGGTATGCTCTCACTCGAACCCCTTCACGAGAAGATCGGGAGTCGGTTGGCGGTGCAACCCACAAGGGGATCCGACCAATCAGCTTCATTGCGCCTTACGGGTTTACTCGCCCCGGCTTGCACACATGTCGAGACTCCTTGGTACGTGTTTCAAGGCGGGCTGAATGGGAGCCCAAAGGCCAACGCACGTAGCACGCAGCGCATACTACCATCCACAATCACGATGATGGCGTCTCCACGAGCATGCCAACGAGACGGGCTTGGGCCACCATCACAATTCGCGTCGGTCAATGCCACGAGTTGATTGTCGAGTGGCTCTCGCCGTTCCACATCCGAGCGAGGCACATCGCCAGCCCCCATCCGCTTCCCTCTCGACAATTTCAAGCACTCTTTGACTCTCTTTTCAAAGTCCTTTTCATCTTTCCCTCACGGTATTTGTTCGCTATCGGTCTCTCGCCGATATTCAGCCTTGGACGGAATCTACCGCCCGATTGGGGCTGCATTCCCAAACAATCCCACTCGCCGAGCCAGGCGCCTCGTGGTGCGGACAGGAGTCCGGGGCACGGCATGGCTTTCACCCTCTCCGGTGTCGCCCTTCCCGGGGACTTGGGCCCTATCCGCCCCGAGGCCGCTTCTCGGACTACAACTCGGACGCCCGGGCGACCGATTCTCATGGTGGGCTATTCCGGTTCGCTCACCGTTGCTAAGGGAATCCTTGTTAGTTTCTTTTGCTACGCTTATTGATATGCTTAAACTCGGTGGGTAGCCCCGCTTGACCACGAGGTCCGTCGTGGGCAGCCAACGGCCGCTCATGGGTCTAAGAGTCCCAAATCTGGTAGGGGTGAAAACACACGGTCGGTCTCGAGCTTTTACTCAACCACCATCCATCGCGGTACACTTCACCACGGACAAAATTTTCAGCCAATCGTGAGGCATCGCTCACGGGAAGCCAACATTCGCCCCTTTACTATGCCTAGCAAGAGTGGTGAGGCATTGGGGCAACGATGTGCGACACCAGCAGCGGCGTGCCTTGGCCTAATGGCCGGGCGTAACTTGCGTTCAAAGACTGGATGGTTCACGGGATTCTCGCAATTCACACCAAGTATCGCATTTCACCACGTTCTTCATCGATGCATGAGCTGAGATATCGTTTCCGACAGTCTTTTGGATACACGTATCGCAGCGCCACCACACGAGCACCGTCTCCGGTGCCGACGGGGACGCACTAGACAATCTCGATTTCCTTGGCGCATTCGGCACGGGGTTTTGTTAATGGGCCAAGATGGACCCGAGCGAGGAGCGAACCTCCCGACACTAGGTGGATCGGGCGCCATGCACCTCAAGCCGCACCCAAGAGTCAAACAAATTAATGGGTCGCACTCCTTTGTGAGGATTCGACAATGATCCTTCCTGCGAGTTCACCTACGGAAACCTTGTTACGACTTCTCCTTCCTCTAAATGATAAGGTTCAGGTGGACTTCTCACAAGCGTCGCCGGTAGTGAACCGCCCATGTCGCCGTAATCAGAACACTTCACCGAGACCATTCAATCGGTAGGAGCGATGGGCGGTTGTACAAAGGGCGAGGGCGTAGTCAATGTGAGTGATGACTCGCGCTTACTAGGAATTCCTCGTTGAAGACCCACAATTGCAATGATCTATCCCCGTCACGATGAAATATCAAAGATTACCTGGGCCGTCGGCCAAGGATATAGACTCGTTGAATACATCGGTGCAGCGTGCGTGCGGCCGAGAACATCTAAGGGCATCACGGCACTGTTATTGCCTCAAACTTCCGTGGCCTGAGCGGCCATAGTCCCTCTAAGAAGCTGGCGAGTGGAGGGTTACCTCCACATAGCTAGTTAGCAGGTGAGGTCTCATTCGTTAATGGAATTACTCGCTTTGGCATGCACACATGTCGGACTCCTTGGTCCGTGTTTCAAGGCGGGCTGAATGGGGAGCCCAAAGGCCAACGCCACGTAGCACGCGGCGCATACTACCATCCACAATCACGGCGATGGCGTCTCCACGAGCATGCCAACAGACGGGCTTGGGCCACCATCACAATTCGCGTCGGTCAATGCCACGAGTTGATTGGCCGAGTGGCTCTCGCCGTTCCACATCCGCCCGAGGCACATCGCCGCCCCCATCCGCTTCCCTCTCGACAATTTCAAGCACTCTTTGACTCTCTTTTCAAAGTCCTTTTCATCTTTCCCTCACGGTATTTGTTCATTATCGGTCTCTGCCTGGTATTCAGCCTTGGACGGAATCTACCGCCCGATTGGGGCTGCATTCCCAAACAATCCCACTCTCCGACAGCGCCTCGTGGTGCGGCGAGGTCCGGGCACGGCATGGCTTTCACCCTCTCTCGCGTCGCCCTTCCGGGGACTTGGGCCCTGTCCGCCACCGAGGGCGCTTCTCAGGACTACAATTCAGACGCCTGGGCGACCGATTCTCATGGTGGGCTATTCCGGTTCGCTCCACCCGTTGCTAAGGGAATCCTTGTTAGTTTCTTTTCCTACGCTTATTGATATGCTTAAACTTCGGTGGGTAGCCCCGCTTGACACGAGGTCCGTCGTGGGCAACCAACGGCCGCTCATGGGTCTAAGAGTCCCAAATCCCGGTGGGGGGTGAAAACACACGGTCGGTCTCGAGCTTTACTCAACCACCATCCATCGCGGCGCACTTCACCACGGACAAAATTTTCAGCCAATCGTGAGGCATCGCTCACGGGAAGCCAACATTCGCCCCTTTACTATGCCTAGCAACAGTGGCGAGGCATTGGGGCAACGATGTGCGACACCCAGGCGGCGTGCCTTCGGCCTAATGGCCGGGCGTAACTTGCGTTCAAAGACTCGATGGTTCACGGGATTCTGCAATTCACACCAAGTATCGTATTTCACTACGTTCTTCATCGATGCATGAGCCGAGATATACGTTTCAGACAGTCTTTTGGATACACGTATCGCAACGCCACCACCAGCACCGTCTCGTGGTGCCGACGGGGGACGCACTAGACAATCTCGATTTCCTTGGCGCATTCGGCACGGGGTTTTGTTAATGGGCCAAGATGGACCCGAACGAGGAGGGAACCTCCCAACACTAGGTGGATCGGCGCCATGCACCTCAAGCCGCACCCAAGAGTCAAACAAATTAATGGGTCGCACTCCTTTGTGAGGATTAGACAATGATCCTTCCACGGGTTCACCTACGGAAACCTTGTTACGACTTCTCCTTCCTCTAAATGATAAGGTTCGATGGACTTCTCACAACGTCGCCGGTAGTGAACCGCCCATGTCGCCGCAATCCGAACACTTCACCGGACCATTCAATCGGAGAGGAGCGATGGGCGGTTGTACAAAAGGGAGGGACGTAGTCAATGTGGCGATGACTCCCGCTTACTAAGAATTCCTCGTTGAAGACCCACAATTGCAATGATCTATCCCCATCACGATGAAATATCAAAGATTACCTGGGCCTGTCGGCCAAGGATATAGACTCGTTGAATACATCAGTGCAGCGTGCGTGCGGCCCAGAACATCTAAGGGCATCACAGACCTGTTATTGCCTCAAACTTCCGTGGCTGGAGCGGCCATAGTCCTCTAAGAAGCTGGCCGTGGAGGGTTACCTCCACATAGCTAGTTAGCAGTGAGGTCTCATTCGTTAATGGAATTACTGCGCTGGCATGCACACATGTCGAGACTCCTTGGTACTGTGTTTCAAGACGGGCTGAATGGGGAGCCCAAGGCCAACGCACGTAGCACGCGGCGCATACTACCATCCACAATCCACGGCGATGGCGTCTCCACGGCATGCCAGCCGACGGGCTTGGGCCACCATCACAATTCGCGTCGGTCAATGCCACGAGTTGATTGGCGAGTGGCTCTCGCCGTTCCACATCCGGAGAGGCACATCGCCAGCCCCATCCGCTTCCTCTCGACAATTTCAAGCCTCTTTGACTCTCTTTTCAAAGTCCTTTTCATCTTTCCCTCACGGTATTTGTTCGCTTCTCAGTCTACATGAGTGTTCAGCCTTGGGCGGAATCTACCGCCCGATTGGGGCTGCATTCCCAAACAATCCCACTCGCCAATAGCGCCTCGTGGTGCGGCGGAGTCCGGGCACGGCATGGCTTTCACCCTCTCCGCCGCCCTTCCGGGGGACTTGGGCCCTGTCGCCACGAGGCGCTTCTCCGGACTACAATTGGACGCCGGGGCGGCGATTCTCATGGTGGGCTATTCCGGTTCGCTCACCGTTGCTAAGGGAATCCTTGTTAGTTTCTTTTCCTACGCTTATTGATATGCTTAAACTCGGTGGGTAGCCCCGCTTGGCCTCGAGGTCCCGTCGTGGGCAGCCAACGGCCGCTCATGGGTCTAAGAGTCCCAAATCCGGTAGGGGTGAAACACACGGTCGGTCTCGAGCTTTTACTCAGCCACCATCCATCGCGGCGCACTTCACCACGGACAAAATTTTCAGCCAATCGTGAGGCATCGCTCACGGGGAAGCCAACATTCGCCCCTTTACTATGCCTAGCAACGGGTGAGGCATTGGGGCAACGATATGCGACACCCGAGGCGGGCGTGCCTTGGCCTAATGGCCGGGCGTAACTTGCGTTCAAGACTTCGATGGTTCACGGGATTCTGCAATTCACACCAAGTATCGCATTTCACTACGTTCTTCATCGTGCATGAGCTGAGATATACGTTTAGCGGTCTTTTGGATACACGTATCGCAGCGCCACCACCACGAGCACCGTCTCCGGTGCCGACGGGGACGCACTAGACAATCTCGATTTCCTTGGCGCATTCGGCACCAGGGTTTTGTTAATGGGCCAAGATGGACCCGAGCGAGGAGGAACCTCCCAACACTAGGTGGATCGGCGCCATGCACCTCAGCCGCGCGAGTCAAACAAATTAATGGGTCGCACTCCTTTGTGAGGATTCGACAATGATCCTTCCACGGGTTCACCTCACGGAAACCTTATTACGACTTCTCCTTCCTCTAAATGATAAGGTTCAGTGGACTTCTCACGGCGTCGCGGTAGTGAACCGCCCATGTCGCATGTCAAGACACTTCACCGGACCATTCAATCGGTAGGAGCGATGGGCGGTTGTACAAAGGCGAGGGGCGTAGTCAATGTGGTGATGACTCGCGCTTACTAGAATTCCTCGTTGAAGACCCACAATTGCAATGATCTATCCCCATCACGATGAAATATCAAAGATTACCCGGGCTGTCGGCCAAGGATATAGACTCGTTGAATACATCGGTGCGGCGTGCGTGCGGCCCCAGAACATCTAAGGGCATCACGGACTGTTTTGCCTCAAACTTCCGTGGCTTTGGCGGCCATAGTCCCTCTAAGAAGCTGGCCGTGGAGGGTTACCTCCCACATAGCTAGTTAGCGGTGAGGTCTCATTCGTTAATGGAATTTACTCGCTGGCATGCACACATGTCGAGACTCCTTGGTGCGTGTTTCAAGGGCGGGCTGAATGGGGAGCCCAAAGGCCAACGCCACGTAGCACGCGGGCGCATACTACCATCCACAATCACGGCGATGGCGTCTCCACGAGCATGCCAACAGCACGGGCTTGGGCCACCATCCACAATGGTCGCGTCGGTCAATGCCCACGAGTTGATTGGCGAGTGGCTCTCGCCGTTCCACATCCGACCGAGGCACATCGCCGGCCCCATCCGCTTCCCTCTCGACAATTTCAAGCACTCTTTGACTCTCTTTTCAAAGTCCTTTTCATCTCTCCCTCACGGTATTTGTTCACTGCTCGGTCTCTCGCGGTATTCGGCCTTGGGCCGGAATCTACCGCCCGGTGGGGCTGCATTCCCAAACAATCCCACTCGCGACAGGCGCCTCGTGGTGCGGCGAGGGTCGAGGCACGGCATGGCTTTCACCTCTCCGTTAGCCCTTCCGGGGACTTGGGCCTGTCCGCCACTGAGGCCGCTTCTCGGACTTCAATTCGGACGCCCAGGCGACCCGATTCTCATGGTGGGCTATTCAGGTTCCGCTCATCGTTGCTAAGGGAATCCTTGTTAGTTTCTTTTCCTACGCTTATTGATATGCTTAAACTCGGTGGGTAGCCCCGCTTGACCGAGGTCCGTCGTGGGCAACTTACGGCCGCTCATGGGTCTAAGAGTCCCAAATCCGGTAGGGGTGAAACACAGGTCGGTCTCGACTTTACTCAACCAACATACATCGCGTCGCAATCAACCACGGACAAAATTTTCAGCCAATGCGTGAGGCATCGCTCACGGGAGTAACATTCGCCCCTTTACTATGCCTAGCACAGGGTGAGGCATTGGGGGCAACGATGTGCGACACCCAGGCAGGCGTGCCTTGGCCTAATGGCCGGGCGTAACTTGCGTTCAAAAGACTTCGATGGTTCACGGGATTCTGCAATTCACACCAAGTATCGCATTTCACTACGTTCTTCATCGATGCATGAGCCGAGATATACGTTTCCGACGGTCTTTTGGATACACGTATCGCAACGCCACCACGCGAGCAAAGTCTCCGGTGCCGACGCGGAAGGCACTAGACAATCTCGATTTCCTTGGCGCATTGGCACTGGGGTTTTGTTAATGGGCCGGGATGGACCCGAGCGAGGAGGGAACCTCCCAGCACTAGGTGGATCGGCGCCATGCACCTCAAGCCGCGCCCAGGGAGTCAAACAAATTAATGGGTGGCACTCCTTGTGAGGTTAGACAATGATCCTTCCGCAGGTTACCTACGGAAACCTTTTTCGACTTCTCCTTCCTCTAAATGAAAGGTTCGAGTGGACTTCTCCCAGAGTCGCAGGTAGTGAACCGCCCATGTCGCCGTAATCGAACACTTCACGGACCATTCAATCGGTAGGAGCGATGGCGGTTGTACAAGGGCGAGGACGTAGTCAGCGTGGTGATGACTCGCGCTTACTAGAAATTCCTCGTTGAAGACCCACAATTGCAATGATCTATCCCCATCACGATGAAATATCAAAGATTACCTGGGCTGTCGGCCAAGGATATGGGCTCGTTGAATACATCGGTGCAGCGTCGTGCGCCCCAGAACATCTAAGGGCATCACGGACACTGTTATTGCCTCAAACTTCCGTGGCTCAAGCGGCCATAGTCCCTCTAAGAAGCTGGCAGTGGAGGGTTACCTCCACATAGCTAGTTAGCGGTGAGGTCTCATTCGTTAATGGAGTTACTCGCCTTTGGCATGACACATGTCGGACTCCTTGGTCACGTGTTTCAAGACGGGCTGAATGGGGAGCCCAAAGGCCAATACGCACCTTGCACGCAGCGCATACTACCATCCACAATCACGCTGATAGCGTCTCCCACGGCATGCCAGCAGCACGGGCTTGGGCCACCATCACAGTCGCGTCGGTCAATGCCACGAAGTTGATTAGCGGAGTGGCTCTCGCAGTTCCACATCAGTGAGGCACATCGCCGGCCCCATCCGCTTCCCCTCTACGACAATTTCAAGCACTCTTTCACTCTCTTTTCAAAGTCCTTTTCATCTTTCCCTCACGGTATTTGTTCGTTGTGGGCTCTGCCATGATTCGGCCTTGGGGCGGAATCTACCGCCCGATTAGAGGCTGCATTCCCAAACAATCCCACTCCGCCGACAGCGCCTCGTGGTGCGGCCAGGGGCACGGCATGGCTTTCACCCTCTCCGTCGCCCTCCTAGAGACTTGGGCCCTGTCCGCCACGGGGGCGCTTCTCGGACTTCAATTCAGGCGCCTGCGGGGACGATTCTCATGGTGGGCTATTCACGGTCGGTCTCGAGCTTTTACTCAACCACCATCCATCGCGGCGCACTCCACC
>JAUPTC010001674.1:0-21977 GCA_030762895.1 Sophora flavescens
CTAACTTGAGTTCTTTTAACACGCCGAAGTAAAGGTGATTGATTTTCTAGTGAGCCACTTTTGCGTCAGTTCTTTAAACAAGCGGCGTTAAAAGTGAACTTTTAACCGATTCTTTTATTAAGAGAAGTAAAGGTGATCGATTTTTAGTGAGCCACTTTTAGCGTCAGTTCTTTAAACAAGCTGGCGTTAAAAGTGAACCTTTAACTTAGTTCTTTTAACAACGAAGTAAAGGTGATTGATTTTCTAGTGAGCCACTTTTAGCGTCGGTTCTTTAAACAAATGAGCGTTAAAGTGAACCTTTAACTTCAGTTCTTTTAACACTGAAGTAAAAGGTGATTGATTTTTTGTGAGCCACTTTAGCGTCAGTTCTTTAAACAAGCTGGCGTTAAAGTGAACCTTAACCAGTTCTTTTAACAACTGAAGTAAAGGTGATTGATTTTTAGTGAGCCACTTTTAACGTCGAGTTCTTTAAACAGCGGCGTTAAAAGTGAACCTTAACTCCAGTTCTTTTAACAACTGAAGTAAAAGGTGATTGATTTTCTAGTGAGCCACTTTTAGCGTCAGTTCTTTAAACACGGCGTTAAAAGTGAACCTTTAACCAGTTCTTTTAACCTGAAGTAAAAGGTGATTGATTTTTAGTGAGCCACTTTACGTCAGTTCTTTAAACACCAGAAGCGTTAAAAGTGAACCTTTTAACCAGTTCTTTTAACAGCGAAGTAAAAGGTGATTGATTTTTAGTGACCACTCACGCAGTTCTTTAAACAATGGCGTTAAAAGTGAACCTTTTAACTCATTCTTTTAAACTGAAGTAAAGGTGATTGATTTTTAGTGAGCCACTTTTAACGTCAGTTCTTTAAACAACCGGCGTTAAAAGTGAACCTTTTAACCGGTTCTTTTAACAAGTGAAGTAAAAGGTGATTGATTTTTTAGTGAGCCCTTTTAGCGTCAGTTCTTTAAACAACGGCGTTAAAGTGAACCCTTAACCAGTTCTTTTAACAAGCGAAGTAAAAGGTGATTGATTTTCTAGTGACCCCTTTAACGTCAGTTCTTTAAACACGGCGTTAAAAGAGAACCTCTAACCAGTTCTTTTAATTTGAAGTAAAAGGTGATTGATTTTTAGTGAGCCACTTTTAACGTCAGTTCTTTAAACAAGCGGCGTTAAAAGTGAACCTTTAACCAGTTCTTTTAACAGCGAAGTAAAAGGTGATTGATTTTCTAGTGACCACTTTTAACGTCGAGTTCTTTAAACAAGCGGCGTTAAAAGTGAACCTTTAACCATTCTTTTAACAACTGAAGTAAAGGTGATTGATTTTCTAGTGAGCCACTTTTAACGTCAGTTCTTTAAACAAGCGGCGTTAAAAGTGAACCTTAACCAGTTCTTTTAACAACTGAAGTAAAGGTGATTGATTTTTAGTGAGCCACTTTCTAGCGTCAGTTCTTTAAACAAGCGGCGTTAAAAGTGAACCTTAACTTCAGTTCTTTTAACAACTGAAGTAAAGGTGATTGATTTTTAGTGAGCCACTTTTAACGTCAGTTCTTTAAACAACCGGCGTTAAAAGTGAACCTAACTCAGTTCTTTTAACACGAAGTAAAAGGTGATTGATTTTTAGTGAGCCACTTTTAACGTCAGTTCTTTAAACAAGCGGCGTTAAAAGTGAACCTTTTAACCATTCTTTTAACAACTGAAGTAAAAGGTGATTGATTTTTAGTGAGCCACTTTTAGCGTCAGTTCTTTAAACAGCGGCGTTAAAAGTGAACCTTTTAACCAGTTCTTTTAACAACTGAAGTAAAAGGTGATTGATTTTTAGTGAGCCACTTTTAACGTCAGTTCTTTAAACAAGCGGCGTTAAAAGTGAACCTCTAACCCGGTTCTTTTAACAAGCGAAGTAAAAGGTGATTGATTTTTAGTGAGCCACTTTTAGCGTCAGTTCTTTAAACAACGGCGTTAAAAGTGAACCTTTTAACTCAGTTCTTTTAACAAGCTGAAGTAAAAGGTGATTGATTTTTAGTGAGCCACTTTTAACGTCGAGTTCTTTAAACAACGGCGTTAAAAGTGAACCTTCTAACCAGTTCTTTTAACAACTGAAGTAAAGGTGATTGATTTTCTAGTGAGCCACTTTTAACGTCGAGTTCTTTAAACAAGGCGTTAAAAGTGAACCCTTTAACCAGTTCTTTTAACAACTGAAGTAAAAGGTGATTGATTTCTAGTGAGCCACTTTTAGCGTCAGTTCTTTAAACAAGCGGCGTTAAAAGTGAACCTAACTCGAGTTCTTTTAACAAGCTGAAGTAAAGGTGATTGATTTTTAGTGAGCCACTTTTAGCGTCGGTTCTTTAAACAAGCGGCGTTAAAAGTGAACCTTTTAACTTCAGTTCTTTTAACAACGAAGTAAAAGGTGATTGATTTTCTAGTGAGCCACTTTTAGCGTCAGTTCTTTAAACAACCGGCGTTAAAAGTGAACCTTTAACGAGTTCTTTTAACAACTGAAGTAAAAGGTGATTGATTTTTAGTGAGCCACTTTTAACGTCAGTTCTTTAAACAAACGGCGTTAAAAGTGAACCTTTAACTTGATTCTTTTAACAACTGAAGTAAAAGGTGATTGATTTTCTAGTGAGCCACTTTTAGCGTCGATTCTTTAAAAACTGGCGTTAAAAGTGAACCTTTTAAGTTCAGTTCTTTTAACAACTGAAGTAAAAGGTGGTTGATTTTTAGTGAGCCACTTTTAACGTCAGTTCTTTAAACAAGCGGCGTTAAAAGTGAACCTTTTAACCGGTTCTTTTAACAAGCGAAGTAAAAGGTGATTGATTTTCTAGTGAGCCACTTTTAGCGTCGGTTCTTTAAACAAGCGGCGTTAAAAGTGAACCTTTAACTCAGTTCTTTTAACAACTGAAGTAAAGGTGATTGATTTTCTAGTGAGCCACTTTTAGCGTCAGTTCTTTAAACAGCGGCGTTAAAAGTGAACCTTTAACCAGTTCTTTGAACAACCGATGTAACAGGTGATTGATTTTTAGTGAGCCACTTTTAACGTCAGTTCTTTAAACAAGCGGCGTTAAAGTGAACCTTTAACCGAGTTCTTTTAACAACCGAAGTAAAAGGTGATTGATTTTTTAGTGAGCCACTTTTAACGTCGAGTTCTTTAAACAACCGGCGTTAAAAGTGAACCTTTAACTTGATTCTTTTAACAACTGAAGTAAAAGGTGATTGATTTTTAGTGAGCCACTTTTAGCGTCAGTTCTTTAAACAACCGGCGTTAAAAGTGAACCTTTAACTTCAGTTCTTTTAACAACTGAAGTAAAGGTGATTGATTTTTTAGTGAGCCACTTTTAACGTCGTTCTTTAAACAAGCGGCGTTAAAAGTGAACCTTTTAACTCAGTTCTTTTAACAAGCTGAAGTAAAGGTGATTGATTTTTAGTGAGCCACTTTAAGCGTCAGTTCTTTAAACAAGCGGCGTTAAAAGTGAACCTTTTAACCAGTTCTTTTAACAACCGAAGTAAAAAGGTGATTGATTTTCTAGTGAGCCACTTTTGCGTCGAGTTCTTTAAACAAGGCGTAAAAGTGAACTCTAACCAGTTCTTTTAACAACCGAAGTAAAGGTGATTGATTTTTTAGTGAGCCACTTTTAGCGTCAGTTCTTTAAACAAGCGGCGTTAAAAGTGAACCTTTAACCAGTTCTTTTAACAAGCTGAAGTAAAAGGTGATTGATTTTTAGTGAGCCACTTTTAGCGTCGAGTTCTTTAAACAAGCGGCGTTAAAAGTGAACTTTAACTCAGTTCTTTTAACAAGCGAAGTAAAAGGTGATTGATTTTTAGTGAGCCACTTTTAGCGTCAGTTCTTTAAACAAGCGGCGTTAAAAGTGAACCTTTTAACCGAGTTCTTTTAACAATGAAGTAAAGGTGATTGATTTTCTAGTGAGCCACTTTTAGCGTCGAGTTCTTTAAACAAGGGCGTTAAAGTGAACCTTCTAACCAGTTCTTTTAACAAGCTGAAGTAAAAGGTGATTGATTTTTTAGTGAGCCACTTTTGCGTCAGTTCTTTAAACAACGGCGTTAAAAGTGAACCTTTAACTCAGTTCTTTTAACAAGCTGAAGTAAAGGTGATTGATTTTTAGTGAGCCACTTTTAGCGTCAGTTCTTTAAACAAGCGGCGTTAAAAGTGAACCTTTTAACCAGTTCTTTTAACAAGCTGAAGTAAAAGGTGATTGATTTTTAGTGAGCCACTTTTAACGTCGAGTTCTTTAAACAAGCGGCGTTAAAAGTGAACCTTTAACTCAGTTCTTTTAACAGCGAAGTAAAAGGTGATTGATTTTTAGTGAGCCACTTTTGCGTCAGTTCTTTAAACAAGCGGCGTTAAAGTGAACCTTTTAACCGAGTTCTTTTAACAACTGAAGTAAAAGGTGATTGATTTTCTAGTGAGCCACTTTTAACGTCAGTTCTTTAAAAAACCGACGTTAAAATTGAACCTTTTAACTTCAGTTCTTTTAACAACTGAAGTAAAAGGTGATTGATTTTTAGTGAGCCACTTTTAACGTCAGTTCTTTAAACAACTGACGTTAAAAGTGAACCTTTTAACTTCAGTTCTTTTAACAACTGAAGTAAAAGGTGATTGATTTTCTAGTGAGCCACTTTTAACGTCAGTTCTTTAAAAACTGACGTTAAAAGTGAAACTTTAAATTTCTTTTAACAACTGAAGTAAAAGGTGATTGATTTTTAGTGAGCCACTTTTAACGTCAGTTCTTTAAACAACTGACGTTAAAAGTGAACCTTTTAACTTCAGTTCTTTTAACAATTGAAGTAAAAGGTGATTGATTTTCTAGTGAGCCACTTTTAACGTCAGTTCTCTAAATAACCGACGTTAAAAGTGAAACTTTAAATTTAAATCTTTTAACAACTGACGTAAAAGGTGATTGATTTTTTAGTGAGCCACTTTTAACGTCAGTTCTTTAAACAACTGACGTTAAAAGTGAACCTTTTAACTTCAGTTCTTTTAACAACTTAAGTAAAAGGTGATTGATTTTTAGTGAGCCACTTTTAACGTCAGTTCTTTAAACAAGCGGCGTTAAAAGTGAACCTTTAACCAGTTCTTTTTACAACTGATGTAAAATGTGATTTATTTTTATTGAGCCACTTTTTACGTCAGTTCTCTAAATAAGCGTCATTAAAACTGAACCTTTTAACCCCAAATCTTTTAACAGCTGAAGTAAAAGGTGATTGATTTTCTAGTGAGCCACTTTTAACGTCGGTTCTTTAAACAACGGACGTTAAAAGTGAACCTTTTAACTTCAGTTCTTTTAACAACTGAAGTAAAAGGTGATTGATTTTCTAGTGAGCCACTTTTAACGTCGGTTCTTTAAACAAGCGACGTTAAAAGTGAACCTTTTAACTTCAGTTGTTTTAACAGCATAAGTAAAACGTGATTGATTTTCTAGTGAACCACTTTTAACGTCAGTTCTTTAAACAAGCCCGGCGTTAAAAGTGAACCTTTGAACGCCAGTTCTTTAAACAACTGAAGTAAAAGGTGATTGATTTTTTAGTGAGCCACTTTTACGTCAGTTCTTTAAACAACTGACGTTAAAAGTGAACCTTTTAACTTCAGTTCTTTTAACAACTGAAGTAAAAGGTGATTGATTTTCTAGTGAGCCACTTTTAACGTCAGTTCTTTAAACAATCGACGTTAAAAGTGAACCTTTAACCAGTTCTTTTAACAAGCTGAAGTAAAAGGTGATTGATTTTTAGTGAGCCACTTTTAGCGTCAGTTCTTTAAACAAGCGGCGTTAAAAGTGAACCTTTTAACTTCAGTTCTTTTAACAAGCTGAAGTAAAAGGTGATTGATTTTCTAGTGAGCCACTTTTAACGTCAGTTCTTTAAACAAGCCGGCGTTAAAAGTGAACCTTTAACCAGTTCTTTTAACAACGAAGTAAAGGTGATTGATTTTCTAGTGAGCCACTTTTAGCGTCAGTTCTTTAAACAAGCGGCGTTAAAAGTGAACCTTTTAACCTCAGTTCTTTTAACAACTGAAGTAAAAGGTGATTGATTTTCTAGTGAGCCACTTTTAACATCAGTTCTTTAAACAACCGACGTTTAACAACTGAAGTAAATGGTGATTGATTTTTAGTGAGTCACTTTTACCGTCAGTTCTTTAAACAACTAACGTTAAAAGTGATCCTTTTAACTTCAGTTCTTTTAACAACTGAAGTAAAAGGTGATTGATTTTTTAGTGAGCCACTTTTAGCGTCAGTTCTTTAAACAAGCGGCGTTAAAAGTGAACTTTTAACTTCAGTTCTTTTAACAAGCTGAAGTAAAAGGTGATTGATTTTTAGTGAGCCACTTTTAGCGTCGAGTTCTTTAAACAAGCGGCGTTAAAAGTGAAACTTTTAACCAGTTCTTTTAACAACGAAGTAAAAGGTGATTGATTTTCTAGTGAGCCACTTTTACGTCAGTTCTTTAAACAAGCGGCGTTAAAAGTGAACCTTTAACTCATTCTTTTAACAACTGAAGTAAAGGTGATTGATTTTTAGTGAGCCACTTTTAACGTCAGTTCTTTAAACAAGCTGGCGTTAAAAGTGAACCTCTAACCAGTTCTTTTAACAACTGAAGTAAAAGGTGATTGATTTTTAGTGAGCCACTTTAAACGTCAGTTCTTTAAACAACTGGTGTTAAAAGTGAACCTTTTAACTTCAGTACTTTTAACAACCGAAGTAAAAGGTGATTGATTTTCTAGTGAGCCACTTTTAACGTCAATTCTTGAAACAACGGCGTTAAAAGTGAACCTAACCAGTTCTTTTAACAACTGAAGTAAAAGGTGATTGATTTTTAGTGAGCCACTTTTAGCGTCAGTTCTTTAAACAAGCGGCGTTAAAAGTGAACCTCTAACCAGTTCTTTTAACAAGCTGAAGTAAAAGGTGATTGATTTTCTAGTGAGCCACTTTTAACGTCAGTTCTTTAAACAAGCGGCGTTAAAAGTGAACCTTTAACCAGTTCTTTTAACAAGCTGAAGTAAAGGTGATTGATTTTTAGTGAGCCACTTTCAGCGTCGAGTTCTTTAAACAACGGCGTTAAAAGTGAACCTTTAACTGATTCTTTTAACAACTGAAGTAAAAGGTGATTGATTTTTAGTGTGCCACTTTTGCGTCAGTTCTTTAAACAAGCGGCGTTAAAAGTGAACCTTTTAACTCATTCTTTTAACAACCGAAGTAAAGGTGATTGATTTTTAGTGAGCCACTTTTAACGTCAGTTCTTTAAACAACGGCGTTAAAAGTGAACCTTTAACCAGTTCTTTTAACAAGCGAAGTAAAAGGTGATTGATTTTTTAGTGAGCCACTTTTAGCGTCAGTTCTTTAAACAAGCGGCGTTAAAAGTGAACCTTTAACCAGNTCTTTTAACAACTGAAGTAAAAGGTGATTGATTTTCAAGTGAGCCACTTTTAACGTCAATTCTTTAAACAACCGGCGTTAAAAGTGAACCTTTTAACTCAGTTCTTTTAACAAGCTGAAGTAAAAGGTGATTGATTTTCTAGTGAGCCACTTTTAACGTCAGTTCTTTAAACAAGCGGCGTTAAAAGTGAACCTCTAACCAGTTCTTTTAACAAGCTGAAGTAAAGGTGATTGATTTTTAGTGAGCCACTTTTAGCGTCAGTTCTTTAAACAACCAGCGTTAAAAGTGAACCTTTAACATTCTTTTAACAAGCTGAAGTAAAAGGTGATTGATTTTCTAGTGAGCCACTTTTAACGTCAGTTCTTTAAACAACGGCGTTAAAGTGAACCTTTAACTGATTCTTTTAACAAGCGAAGTAAAAGGTGATTGATTTTTTGTGAGCCACTTTTAACGTCAATTCTTTAAACAAGCGGCGTTAAAAGTCTTTTAACCAGTTCTTTTAACAACTGAAGTAAAGGTGATTGATTTTCTAGTGAGCCACTTTTAGCGTCAATTCTTTAAACAACGGCGTTAAAAGTGAACCTTTTACCGAGTTCTTTTAACAAGCGAAGTAAAAGGTGATTGATTTTTAGTGAGCCACTTTTAGCGTCAGTTCTTTAAACAACCGGCGTTAAAAGTGAACCTTTAACTCAGTTCTTTTAACAAGCTGAAGTAAAAGGTGATTGATTTTCTAGTGAGCCACTTTTAACGTCAGTTCTTTAAACAAGCGGCGTTAAAAGTGAACCTTTTAACCAGTTCTTTTAACAACGAAGTAAAAGGTGATTGATTTTAAGTGAGCCACTTTTAAAGTCAGTTCTTTAAACAAGCGGCGTTAAAAGTGAACCTTTAACAGTTCTTTTAACAACTGAAGTAAAGGGTGATTGATTTTATAGTGAGCCACTTTTAACGTCAGTTCTTTAAACAAGCGGCGTTAAAAGTGAACCTTTAACCAGTTCTTTTAACAAGCGAAGTAAAGGTGATTGATTTTTTGTGAGCCACTTTTACGTCAGTTCTTTAAACAAGCGGCGTTAAAAGTGAACCTAACCAGTTCTTTTAACAACTGAATTAAAAGGTGATTGATTTTCTAGTGAGCCACTTTTAACGTCAGTTCTTTAAACAGCGGCGTTAAAAGTGAACCTTTAACCAGTTCTTTTAACAACTGAAGTAAAAGGTGATTGATTCTTAGTGAGCCACTTTAGCGTCGATTCTTTAAACAAGTGGCGTTAAAAGTGAACCTTTAACCAGTTCTTTTAAAAACTGAAGTAAAATGTTATTGTTTTTAGAGAGCCACTATTAACGACAGTTCTTTAAACAACGGCGTTAAAAGTGAACCTTTAATTCATTCTTTTAACAACGAAGTAAAAGGTGATTGATTTTTAGTGAGCCACTTTTAACGTCAGTTCTTTAAACAACGGCGTTAAAGTGAACCTTTTAACTTGATTCTTTTAACAACTGAAGTAAAAGGTGATTGATTTTCTAGTGAGCCACTTTTAACGTCAGTTCTTTAAACAAGCAGCGTTAAAAGTGAACCTAACCAGTTCTTTTAACAACTGAAGTAAAGGTGATTGATTTTTAGTGAGCCACTTTTAACGTCATTCTTTAAACAACGGCGTTAAAAGTGAACCTAACTGATTCTTTTAACACTGAAGTAAAAGGTGATTGATTTTTAGTGAGCCACTTTTAACGTCATTCTTTAAACAAGCGGCGTTAAAAGTGAACCTAACCATTCTTTTAACAACGAAGTAAAAGGTGATTGATTTTTAGTGAGCCACTTTAACGTCAGTTCTTTAAACAACGGCGTTAAAAGTGAACCTAACCAGTTCTTTTAACACGAAGTAAAGGTGATTGATTTTCTAGTGAGCCACTTTTAACGTCAGTTCTTTAAACAAGCGGCGTTAAAAGTGAACCTTTAACCAATTCTTTTAACAAGCGAAGTAAAAGGTGATTGATTTTTAGTGAGCCACTTTTAACGTCAGTTCTTTAAACAAGCGGCGTTAAAAGTGAACCTTTAACCATTCTTTTAACAACTGAAGTAAAAGGTGATTGATTTTTAGTGAGCCACTTTTAACGTCATTTCTTTAAACAAGCGGCGTTAAAGTGAACCTTTAACCAGTTCTTTTAACATGAAGTAAAGGTGATTGATTTTTAGTGAGCCACTTTAGCGTCAGTTCTTTAAACAAGCGGCGTTAAAAGTGAACCTTTAACCAGTTCTTTTAACAACGAAGTAAAGGTGATTGATTTTTTAGTGAGCCACTTTTAACGTCAGTTCTTTAAACAAGCGGCGTTAAAGTGAACCTTTAACTCAGTTCTTTTAACAAGCGAAGTAAAGGTGATTGATTTTTAGTGAGCCACTTTTAACGTCAGTTCTTTAAACAACCGGCGTTAAAAGTGAACCTAACCAGTTCTTTTAACAAGAAGTAAAAGGTGTTTGATTTTTTAGTGAGCCACTTTTTACGTCAGTTCTTTAAACAGCGGCGTTAAAAGTGAACCTTTAACCAGTTCTTTTAACAACCGAAGTAAAAGGTGATTGATTTTTAGTGAGCCACTCGTCAGTTCTTTAAACAAGCGGCGTTAAAAACCTTTAACGATTCTTTTAACAGAAGTAAGGTGATTGATTTTTAGTGAGCCACTTTTAACGTCAGTTCTTTAAACAAGCGGCGTTAAAAGTGAACCTTAACCATTCTTTTAACAACGAAGTAAAGGTGATTGATTTTTAGTGAGCCACTTTTAACGTCAGTTCTTTAAACAAGCGGCGTTAAAAGTGAACTTTTAACCAGTTCTTTTAACAACTGAAGTAAAGGTGATTGATTTTTAGTGAGCCACTTTTAACGTCAGTTCTTTAAACAAGCGGCGTTAAAAGTGAACCTTTAACCAGTTCTTTTAACAGCTGAAGTAAAGGTGATTGATTTTTAGTGAGCCACTTTTGCGTCAGTTCTTTAAACAAGCGGCGTTAAAAGTGAACCTAACCAGTTCTTTAACACGAAGTAAAGGTGATTGATTTTTAGTGAGCCACTTTTAACGTCAGTTCTTTAAACAAGCGGCGTTAAAGTGAACCAACATTCTTTTAACACGAAGTAAAGGTGATTGATTTTTAGTGAGCCTTTCTTTAAACAAGCGTTAAAGTGTTAAAATTAACCATTCTTTTAACAACGAAGTAAAGGTGATTGATTTTTAGTGAGCCACTTTTAACGTCAGTTCTTTAAACAACGGCGTTAAAAGTGAACCTAACCAGTTCTTGAAGTAAAGGTGATTGATTTTTTAGTGAGCCACTTTTGACGTCAGTTCTTTAAACAAGGCGTTAAAGTGAACCTTTAACCATTCTTTTAACACGAAGTAAAGGTGATTGATTTTTAGTGAGCCACTTTTAGCGTCAGTTCTTTAAACAAGGCGTTAAAGTGAACCTAACCATTCTTTTAACACGAAGTAAAGGTGATTGATTTTTAGTGAGCCACTTTTAACGTCAGTTCTTTAAACAACGGCGTTAAAGTGAACCTAACATTCTTTTAACACGAAGTAAGGTGATTGATTTTTAGTGAGCCACTTTTAACGTCAGTTCTTTAAACACGGCGTTAAAGTGAACCTAACCAGTTCTTTTAACACTGAAGTAAAAGGTGATTGATTTTTAGTGAGCCACTTTTAACGTCAGTTCTTTAAACAAGGCGTTAAAGTGAACAACATTCTTTTAACACGAAGTAAAGGTGATTGATTTTTTAGTGAGCCACTTTGTACGTCAGTTCTTTAAACAGCGGCGTTAAAGTGAACCTAACCAGTTCTTTTAACACGAAGTAAAGGTGATTGATTTTTTAGTGAGCCACTTTATGATTCTTTAAACAGCGGCGTTAAAGTGAACCTAACCATTCTTTTAACACGAAGTAAAGGTGATTGATTTTTAGTGAGCCACTTTTAACGTCAGTTCTTTAAACAACGGCGTTAAAGTGAACCTTAACCAGTTCTTTTAACAGAAGTAAAGGTGATTGATTTTTAGTGACCACTTTTAACGTCATTCTTTAAACGCGTTAAAGTGAACCTTAACTAGTTCTTTTAGAAGTAAAGGTGATTGATTTTTTAGTGAGCCACTTTTAACGTCAGTTCTTTAAACACGGCGTTAAAAGTGAACCTTTAACCAGTTCTTTTAACACGAAGTAAAGGTGATTGATTTTTAGTGAGCCACTTTTAACGTCAGTTCTTTAAACAAGCGGCGTTAAAGTGAACCTAACCAGTTCTTTTAACACTGAAGTAAAGGTGATTGATTTTTAGTGAGCCACTTTTAGCGTCGAGTTCTTTAAACACGGCGTTAAAGTGAACCTTTAACCGATTCTTTTAACACGAAGTAAAGGTGATTGATTTTTAGTGAGCCACTTTTAGCGTCAGTTCTTTAAACAAGCGGCGTTAAAGTGAACCTAACAGTTCTTTTAACAACGAAGTAAAGGTGATTGATTTTTAGTGAGCCACTTTTAGCGTCATTCTTTAAACAAGGCGTTAAAGTGAACCTAACCAGTTCTTTTAACACGAAGTAAAAGGTGATTGATTTTTTAGTGAGCCACTTTTAACGTCAGTTCTTTAAACAAGGCGTTAAAGTGAACCTTTAACCAGTTCTTTTAACAACTGAAGTAAAGGTGATTGATTTTTAGTGAGCCACTTTTAACGTCAGTTCTTTAAACAGCGGCGTTAAAGTGAACCTTAACCATTCTTTTAACAACTGAAGTAAAGGTGATTGATTTTTAGTGAGCCACTTAACGTCATTCTTTAAACAACGGCGTTAAAGTGAACCTTTAACCAGTTCTTTTAACAACTGAAGTAAAGGTGATTGATTTTTAGTGAGCCACTTTTAACGTCAGTTCTTTAAACAACGGCGTTAAAGTGAACTTTTAACCAGTTCTTTTAACAACTGAAGTAAAGGTGATTGATTTTTAGTGAGCCACTTTTAGCGTCAGTTCTTTAAACAAGACACTTAAAATCCTCTAACGTTAAAGTGACCTTAACCATTCTTTTAACAACGAAGTAAAGGTGATTGATTTTTAGTGAGCCACTTTTAACGTCAGTTCTTTAAACAAGGCGTTAAAGTGAACCTTTAACCAGTTCTTTTAACAACTGAAGTAAAGGTGATTGATTTTTAGTGAGCCACTTTAACGTCATTCTTTAAACAACGGCGTTAAAGTGAACCTAACCATTCTTTTAACAACGAAGTAAAGGTGATTGATTTTTTAGTGAGCCACTTTTAACGTCAGTTCTTTAAACAACGGCGTTAAAAGTGACCTTTAACCAGTTCTTTTAACACGAAGTAAAGGTGATTGATTTTTAGTGAGCCACTTTTAACGTCAGTTCTTTAAACAAGCGGCGTTAAAAGTGAACTTTTAACCAGTTCTTTTAACAACTGAGTAAAAGGTGATTGATTTTTAGTGAGCCACTTTTAACGTCAGTTCTTTAAACAACTGACGTTAAAAGTGAACTTTTAACCAGTTCTTTTTTAAAGTAAAGGTGATTGATTCTAAAAGTGATTATTTTAACGTCAGTTCTTTAAACAACGGCGTTAAAAGTGAACCTTTAACCAGTTCTTTTAAGCTGAAGTAAAGGTGATTGATTTTTAGTGAGCCACTTTTAACGCGAGTTCTTTAAACAAGCTGCGTTAAAGTGAACCTTTTAACAGTTCTTTTAACAAGCGAAGTAAAGGTGATTGATTTTTAGTGAGCCACTTTTAACGTCAGTTCTTTAAACAACGGCGTTAAAAGTGAACCTTTAACCAGTTCTTTTAACAACTGAAGTAAAGGTGATTGATTTTTAGTGAGCCACTTTTAACGTCAGTTCTTTAAACAATGGCGTTAAAAGTGAACCTTTAACCAGTTCTTTTAACAACTGAAGTAAAAGGTGATTGATTTTTAGTGAGCCACTTTTAAGCGAGTTCTTTAAACAACGGCGTTAAAGTGAACCTTAACCAGTTCTTTTAACAACGAAGTAAAGGTGATTGATTTTAGTGAGCCACTTTTAACGTCATTCTTTAAACAAGCGGCGTTAAAAGTGAACCTTTAACTCAGTTCTTTTAACAAGCGAAGTAAAAGGTGATTCATATTTAGTGAGCCACTTTTAACTTCAATTATTTAAACAAGCGGCGTTAAAAGTGAACCTTTAACCAGTTCTTTTAACAACTGAAGTAAAAGGTGATTGATTTTTAGTGAGCCACTTTTAGCGTCAGTTCTTTAAACAAGCGGCGTTAAAAGTGAACCTTTAACCGTTCTTTTAAAGGGTGATTGATTTTTTAGTGAGCCACTTTTATCGTCAGTACTTTAATCAACTGACGTTAAAAGTGTACCTTTTAACAACAGTTCTTTTAACAACTGAAGTAAAAGGTGATTGATTTTTTAGTGAGCCACTTTTAACGTCAGTTCTTTTAACAAGCGGCGTTAAAAGTGAACCTTTAACATTCTTTTAACAAGAAGTAAGGTGATTGATTTTTAGTGAGCCACTTTTAACGTCAGTTCTTTAAACAGCGGCGTTAAAAGTGAACCTTTAACCAGTTCTTTTAACACGAAGTAAAGGTGATTGATTTTTAGTGAGCCACTTTCGTAGTTCTTTAAACAAGCGGCGTTAAAAGTGAACCTTTAACCATTCTTTTAAACAAGTAAAGGTGATTGATTTTTGTGAGCCACTTTTAGCGTCAGTTCTTTAAACAAGCGCGTTAAAGTGAACCTTTAACCAGTTCTTTTAACAGAAGTAAAGGTGATTGATTTTTAGTGAGCCACTTTTACGTGATTCTTTAAACAAGGCGTTAAAAGTGAACCTTTCTTCAGTTCTTTTAACACGAAGTAAAGGTGATTGATTTTTAGTGAGCCCTTTTAACGTCAGTTCTTTAAACAAGGCGTTAAAAGGAACTTTTAACCAGTTCTTTTAACGAAGTAAAGGTGATTGATTTTTTAGTGAGCCACTTTACGTCAGTTCTTTAAACAAGGCGTTAAAGTGAACCTTTAACCTGTTCTTTTAACCGAAGTAAAGGTGATTGATTTTTAGTGAGCCACTTTTAACGTCAGTTCTTTAAACACGGCGTTAAAGTGAACCTTTAACCAGTTCTTTTAACAACGAAGTAAAGGTGATTGATTTTTAGTGAGCCACTTTTAGCGTCGATTCTTTAAACAGCGGCGTTAAAGTGAACCTTTAACCAGTTCTTTTAACAAGAAAAAAAGGTGATTGATTTTTAGTGAGCCACTTTTACGTCAGTTCTTTAAACAGCGGCGTTAAAGTGAACCTTTAACTTGATTCTTTTAACACGAAGTAAAGGTGATTGATTTTTAGTGAGCCACTTTTAGTCATTCTTTAAACAAGGCGTTAAAGTGAACTTTAACGATTCTTTTAACAGCGAAGTAAAGGTGATTGATTTTTAGTGAGCCACTTTTAGTCATTCTTTAAACACGGCGTTAAAGTGAACCTTTAACTTGATTCTTTTAAAGCGAAGTAAAGGTGATTGATTTTTAGTGAGCCACTTTTAACGTCAGTTCTTTAAACAAGGCGTTAAAAGTGAACCTTTAACCGATTCTTTTAAGCGAAGTAAAAGTGATTGATTTTTAGTGAGCCACTTTTAACGTCAGTTCTTTAAACAAGCGGCGTTAAAGTGAACCTTTAACCAGTTCTTTTAACACGAGTAAAGGTGATTGATTTTTAGTGACCACTTAGCTCGATTCTTTAAACAAGCACGTTAAAAGTGAACCTAACTGATTCTTTTAACAGCGAAGTAAAGGTGATTGATTTTTGTGACCACTTTTAACGTCATTCTTTAAACAAGCGGCGTTAAAGTGAACCTTAACTTGATTCTTTTAACAAGCGAAGTAAAAGGTGATTGATTTTTAGTGACCACTTTTAACGTCAGTTCTTTAAACAAGCGGCGTTAAAGTGAACGCTAACCAGTTCTTTTAACAAGTAAAGGTGATTGATTTTTAGTGAGCCACTTTTACGTCAGTTCTTTAAACAACAGCGTTAAAGTGAACCTTTAACGTTCTTTTAACTGAAGTAAAGGTGATTGATTTTTAGTGAGCCACTTTTACGTCAGTTCTTTAAACAAGCGGCGTTAAAGTGAACCTTTAACCAATTCTTTTAAAGTAAAAGGTGATTGATTTTTAGTGAGCCACTTTTAGCGTCGGTTCTTTAAACAGCGGCGTTAAAAGTGAACATAACCATTCTTTTAACAACGAAGTAAAGGTGATTGATTTTTAGTGAGCCACTTTAGCGTCAGTTCTTTAAACAGCGGCGTTAAAGTGAACCTTAACGGTTCTTTTAACAGCGAAGTAAAGGTGATTGATTTTTAGTGAGCCACTTTTAACGTCGGTTCTTTAAACAAGGGCGTTAAAAGTGAACTTCTAATCATTCTTTTAACTGAAGTAAAAGGTGATTGATTTTTAGTGAGCCACTTTTAACGTCAGTTCTTTAAACAGCGGCGTTAAAGTGACATTCTTTAAGTAAAGGTGATTGATTTTCTTTTAACGTCAGTTCTTTAAACAAGCAGCGTTAAAAGTGAACCTTAACCGTTTCTTTTAACAACCGAAGTAAAGGTGATTGATTTTTTGTGAGCCACTTTTAGTCAGTTCTTTAAACAAGGCGTTAAAAGTGAACCCTTTAACTGATTCTTTTAACACCGAAGTAAAGGTGATTGATTTTTAGTGAGCCACTTTCCGTCGGTTCTTTAAAAACAGCGTTAAAGTGAACCTAACTCAGTTCTTTTAAAAGCGAAGTAAAAGGTGATTGATTTTCTAGTGAGCCACTTTAGCGTCAATTCTTTAAACAACGCGTTAAAAGTGAACCTTTAACTGATTCTTTAACAACTGAAGTAAAGGTGATTGATTTTTTAGTGACCACTTTTGCGTCAGTTCTTTAAACAGCGGCGTTAAAGTGAACCTTTAACTCATTCTTTAAAACTGAAGTAAAGGTGATTGATTTTTTGTGAGCCACTTTTAACGTATTCTTTAAACAACGGCGTTAAAAGTGAACATTTAACCAGTTTTTAACCCAAGTAAAGGTGATTGATTTTTAGTGAGCCACTTTTAACCGTTCTTTAAACACGGCGTTAAAGTGAACCTTTTAACATTCTTTAAACGAAGAAAAGGTGATTGATTTTTAGTGACGTTCTTTAAACACGAGTTAAAGTGAACCTTTAACCAGTTCTTTTAACAACTAAAGTAAAGGTGATTGATTTTTGTGAGCCACTTTTAACGTCAATTCTTTAAACAAACGGCGTTAAAGTGAACCTTTAACCAGTTCTTTAAAAAGCGAAGTAAAAGGTGATTGATTTTAATGAGCCACTTTAACGTCATTCTTTAAACGCGGCGTTAAAGTGAACCTAACGATTCTTTAAAATAAAGGTGATTGATTTTAGTGAGTTCACGTCAGTTCTTTAAACAACGGCGTTAAAGTGAACCTCTAACCAATTCTTTTAACAATGAATAAAATTGATTTTTATTGAGCCATTTTAACTCAATTCTTTAAACACGGCGTTAAAATTAACATCATTCTTTTAACAACGAAGTAAAGGTGATTGATTTTTAGTGAGCCACTTTAAGCAGTTCTTTAAAAGCGGCGTTAAAAGTGCCACTAACAATTCTTTTAACCTGAAGTAAAGGTGATTGATTTTGTGAGCCACTTTTAACGTCAGTTCTTTAACGTTAAAAGTGAACCTTTTAACTGTTCTTTTAGAAAAGGTGATTGATTTTCTAATGACCTTTTTCGTCGATTCTTTAAACACGGCGTTAAAGTGACCTTTAACCAATTCTTTTAACTAAGTAAAGGTGATTGATTTTACCACTAACGTCGGTTCTTTAAACAACGGCGTTAAAGTGAACCTTTTAACGATTCTTTTAAGAAGTAAAGGTGATTGATTTTTAGTAGCCACTTTTACGTCAGTTCTTTAAAAGCGCTTAAAGTGAACCTTTAACCGTTCTTTTAACAAGTAAAAGGTGATTGATTTTTGTACCACTAACGTCGTTCTTTAAACAACGGCGTTAAAGTGAACAACAGTTCTTTTAAACCCAAGTAAAGGATTGATTTTTAGTGAGCCACTTTAGCGTCGGTTCTTTAAACAACGGCGTTAAAGTGAACCTTAACCATTCTTTTAACAAGCGAAGTAAAAGGTGATTGATTTTTAAAGCCCCCCGATTCTTTAAACAAGCGTTAAAAGTGACCTTTAACTGATTCTTTTAACAACAAGTAAAGGTGATTGATTTTTAGTGAGCCACTTTTGTTCTTTAAACAAAGGAAAAGGAGATTTTACCTTCTTCATATTCTTTTAAACGATAAATTGATTTTGTGACCGCTTTGATTCTTTAAACAGCGTTAAAAGTGAACCTTAACCATCTTTTCACAACTTAAGTAAAAGGTGATTGATTTTTAGTGAGTCACTTTTTACTTCAGTTCTTTAAACAAGCGGCGTTAAAAGTGAACCTTAACTAGTTCTTTTAGCTGAAGAAAGGTGATTGATTTTTAGTGACCACTTTTAACGTCAGTTCTTTAAACAACGGCGTAAAAGTGAACCTTTAACCGATTCTTTTAACAGCTAAGTAAAAGGTGATTGATTTTGTGATCACTGGTCGATTCATTAAGCCCGGCGTTAAAAGTGAACCTGCTAATCAGTTCTTTTTGGCAAGTAAAGGTGATTGATTTTTAGTGAGCCACTTTTAACGTCGGTTCTTTAAAAAGCGGCGTTAAAGTGCTAACCGATTCCTTTAAAACTGAAGTAAAAGGTGATTATTTTTCCTTAACTTCTTAACGATATTTTTTAGTGAGGGAGATTTTACCCAACGTCAGTTCTTTAAACAAGCCGCGTTAATAGTGAACCTTCTAACCTCAAGTGTTTTAACAACTGAAGTAAAAGGTGATTGATTTTTAGTGAGCCACTTTCAACGTCAGTTCTTTAAACAAGCGGCGTTAAAAGTGAACCTTTTAACCTAGTTCTTTTAACAATTGAAGTAAAGGTGATTGATTTTTGTGAGCCACTTTTAAGCGTCAGTTCTTTAAACAACCGGCGTTAAAAGTGACCACCTTAATTCTTTTAACGCCGAGGTAAAGGTGATTGATTTTCTAGTGAGCCACTTTAGCGTCGATTCTTTAAACAAGCCCGGCGTTAAAAGTGAACCTTTTAACTAGTTCTTTTAAAACTGAAGTAAAGGTGATTGATTTTTAGTGAGCCATTAGCGTCGAGTTCTTTAAAAAGCGGCGTTAAAAGTGAACTTACCGGTTCTTTTAACAATGAAGTAAAAGGTGATTGATTTTTATAGCCCTTTTAGCTTCAGTTCTTTAAACAAGCGGCGTTAAAAGTGAACCTTTTACCCAGTTCTTTTACTGAAGTAAAAGGTGATTGATTTTTAGTGAGCCACTTTTAACGTCGGTTCTTTAAAAGCGGCGTTAAAAGTGAACCTCTAACTGAGTTCTTTTAACAAGCGAAGTAAAAGGTGATTGATTTTAGTGAGCCACTTTAGCGTGAGTTCTTTAAACAAGGCGTTAAGTGAACCTTTTAACCAGTTCTTTTAACAACTGAAGTAAAAGGTGATTGATTTTTAGTGAGCCACTTTTAAGCGTCAGTTCTTTAAACAAGCGGCGTTAAAAGTGAACCTTTTAACCAGTTCTTTTAACAACTGAAGTAAAAGGTGATTGATTTTTAGTGAGCCACTTTTAGCGTCAGTTCTTTAAACAAGCGGCGTTAAAAGTGAACCTTTTAACTTCAGTTCTTTAAACAACTGAAGTAAAAGTTGATTGATTTTTAGTGAGCCACTTTTAAGGTAAGTTCTTTAAACAACTGACGTTAAAAGTGAACCTTTAAACTTCAGTTCTTGTAACAACTAAATTAAAAGGTGATTGATTTTTAGTGAACCACTTTTAACTTCAGTTCTTTAAACAAGCGGCGTTAAAAGTGAACCTACTAACCGAGTTCTTTTAACAAGCTGAAGTAAAAGGTGATTGATTTTTAGTGAGCCACTTTTAGCGTCAGTTCTTTAAACAAGCGGCGTTAAAAGTGAACCTTTTAACTTCAGTTCTTTTAACAACTGAAGTAAAAGGTGATTGATTTTCTAGTGAGCCACTTTCAACGTCAGTTCTTTAAACAACTGACGTTAAAAGTGAACCTTTTAACCTCAGTTCTTTTAACAACTGAAGTAAAGGGTGATTGATTTTTTAGTGAGCCACATTTAACATCAGTTCTTTAAACAAGAGACATTAAAAGTGAACCTTTTAACTTCTTTTCTTTTAACAACTGAAGTAAAGGGTGAATGATTTTTTAGTGAGCCACTTTTAACGTCAGTTCTTTATACAACTGAAGTTAAAAGTGAACCTTTTAACTTCAGTTCTTTTAACAACTGAAGTAAAAGGTGACCAATTTTCTAGTGAGCCATTTTAACGTCAGTTCTATAAACAACTGAAACTGACGTTAAAAGTCAACCTTTTAACTGCAGTTATTTTAACAACTGAAGTAAAAGGTGATTGATTTTTTGTGAGCCACTTTTGACGTCAGTTCTTTAAACAACTGACGTTAAACGTGAACCTTTTAACTTCAGTTCTTTTAACAACGGAAGTAAAGGGTGATTGATTTTTAGTGAGCCACTTTTAACGTCGGTTCTTTAAACAAGCGGCGTTAAAAGTGAACACTAACCGGTTCTTTTAACAACTGAAGTAAAAGGTGATTGATTTTTTTTGAGCCATTTTTAACGTCAGTTCTTTAAACAACTGACGTTAAAAGTGAACCTTTTAACTTCAGTTCTTTTAACAACTGAAGTAAAAGGTGATTGATTTTTAGTGAGCCACTTTGTACGTCAGTTCTTTAAACAACTGACGTTAAAAGTGAACCTTTTAACTTCAGTTCTTTTAACAGCTGAAGTAAAAGGTGATTGATTTTCTAGTGAGCCACTTTTAACGTCAGTTCTTTAAACAACTGACGTTAAAAGTGAACCTTTTAACTTCAGTTCTTTTAACAACTGAAGTAAAAGGTGATTGATTTTTTTGTGAGCCACTTTTAACGTCGATTCTTTAAACAACCGACGTTAAAAGTGAACCTTTTAACTTCAGTTCTTTTAACAACTGAAGTAAAAGGTGATTGATTTTCTAGTGAGCCACTTTTAAAGTCAGTTCTTTAAACAACTGACGTTAAAAGTGAACCTTTTAACTTCAGTTCTTTTAACAACTGAAGTAAAAGGTGATTGATTTTTTAGTGAGCCACTTTTAACGTCGGTTCTTTAAACAAACGACGTTAAAAGTGAACCTTTTAACTTCAGTTCTTTTAACAACTGAAGTAAAAGGTGATTGATTTTTAGTGAGCCACTTTTAACGTCAGTTCTTTAAACAACTGACGTTAAAAGTGAACCTTCTAACTTCAGTTCTTTTAACAACTGAAGTAAAAGGTGATTGATTTTCTAGTGAGCCACTTTCAACGTCAGTTCTTTAAACAACAGACGATAAAATAGAACCTTTTAACTTCAGTTCTTTTAACAACTGAAGTAAAAGGTGATTGATTTTTAGTGAGCCACTTTAAACGTCAGTTCTTTAAACAACTGACGTTAAAAGTGAACCTTTTAACTTCAGTTCTTTTAACAACCGAAGTAAAAGGTGATTGATTTTCTAGTGAGCCACTTTTAACGTCAGTTCTTTAAACAACTGACGTTAAAAGTGAACCTTTTAACTTCAGTTCTTTTAACAACTGAAGTAAAAGGTGATTGATTTTTAGTGAGCCACTTTTAACGTCAGTTCTTTAAACAACTGACGTTAAAAGTGAACCTTTTAACTTCAGTTCTTTTAACAACTGAAGTAAAGGTGATTGATTTTTAGTGAGCCACTTTTTTAACGTCGGTTCTTTAAACAACGGACGTTAAAAGTGAACCTTTTTAACAGTTCTTTTAACAACTGAAGTAAAAGATGATTGATTTTCTAATGAGCCACTTTCAACGTCAGTTCTCTAAACAACCGACGTTAAAGTGAACCTTTTAACTTCAGTTCTTTTAACAACTGAAGTAAATGGTGATTGATTTTTTAGTGAGCCACTTTTAACGTCAGTTCTTTAAACAACCGGCGTTAAAAGTGAACCTTTTAACTTCAGTTCTTTTAACAACTGAAGTAAAAGGTGATTGATTTTTAGTGAGCCACTTTTAACGTCAGTTCTTTAAACAACTGGCGTTAAAAGTGAACCCTAACCAGTTCTTTTAACAACCGAAGTAAAAGGTGATTGATTTTCTAGTGAGCCACTTTAGCGTCAGTTCTTTAAACAAGCAGCGGCGTTAAAAGTGAACCTTTTAACTTCAGTTCTTTTAACAACTGAAGTAAAAGGTGATTGATTTTGTAGTTAGCCACTTTTAACGTCAGTTCTTTTAACAGTTGACGTTAAAAGTGAACCTTTTAACTTCAATTCTTTTAACAACCGAAGTAAAAGGTGATTGATTTTTAGTGAGTCACTTTCAACGTCAGTTCTTTAAACAACTGACGTTAAAAGTGAACCTTTTTAACCAGTTCTTTTAACAAGCGAAGTAAAAGGTGATTGATTTTTGTGAGCCACTTTAGCGTCAGTTCTTTAAACAACGGCGTTAAAAGTGAGCACCTTTAACCCGAGTTCTTTTCA